>VCRD01001936.1:70895-107455 GCA_006783055.1 Trinorchestia longiramus
TGTTACTAGTATATTATCAGAACACGATCAGTGCTATTCAAATGTTATTATCACTATTATTAGAACGCTATTATAAATCTTCACAGCTGAAGCTTGGAGAAAACCTTACAGGACAAGAATGAGATAATTCATGTGCATCAGTGAATAACATAGCTGACTCACTGACTGTAAATACGTGCGGTGGTAATGTGCCGGATAAACAACCCAACAAATAAACTAGGAATATAATAATTATAATACTAATAATAACATAGCAGAGAAACTTCTCGCAACTCACCCTCGGCACGAAAGAGCGTTCGTGTTAAATGCATTTTTCGATTAGCGCGTTCCCTGCTCCAAACGACTAATTTTTTAAAAATTTTGTTTCCCAGTTTAATTCAGTTTTTGAAATTCGACACGATTTTTTGCTTTGATCCCATTTTTTCGAGAAAGATGGAACAATTTTCAACCGCAAGAACTTTTGTGAGCAGAAAACGACTTATGACTCATATAGCACATGAATGAATAAATCTGAGTTTTGACCTTCGTGTTTACACACACACACCCCTACACACTAGCTCCTTGAGTTCAAACGAACGCAAGCGCGAATGCCAGTACGAAAACTGCGATGTCTCGATCGTTGACGAAAAGTCGAGAACTTTTTTGTTCACTTTGAAAAATTTACCAAAAAAAATCATTCAACTAAATCGAGTACTGCACTCTGAATGGGGCAAGTTGTTTCAATATTCTGCATTAAATTACTTAAAGAAAGATATCGAGAATATCGTATAGTAGCATGGCAGCGCAGAAATTCCCACCACCAATTGTACAAATCTTACGCAAATTAATTATTATTCCGTACCATTCCTTGTATCTTCCATTAATAATTAGTAACGAACACGAGAAATACGAGTGGCACAGCAAGTCATCCTTAAATTATACCCATAATCAATGCGTAAACAGAAAATTTGATTACGTTCGTTACGAATTATGTAATTCTAAAATAATTTTACTTCAGTTGCGATTACTTTGCATCAAAATGAACCTTTGAATCTTACCTTTTGAACAAGGAGTGCACAACACGAGTTATTCATCAGAAAAATAATTTACGTCATTATGAACAATCACAGTTATCTAAAAGCGGGTTACAATTGAGTAGAAATGAAATATTCATCTATTTCTAGGGCATGAAAGAATCTTTGAGGCAAAAATAACCTTTGAAATAGAGCCAAGTACCTCACGAAGCCTGAAGGGTTCTGTCCGTGTGTTATTGTTTATACGAGTTAACTAAGAAGTAGCTAAGCACCAGAATGCATGAACGTCAACAAACCAGCGTTCGTTGATCAACAAGGACTAAAAAGAGCATTTATAAATCATTTCTTGCACGACACCTAGGAAATCGCGAAACGAAACACTAATCACAGGCGCGGACTTGAGTGCAACAATACGTGTATCTTGGCTAAACAACGTTACCGATATTATGGTCTGCAGTAGACTTATCATCCAAATGTTGCCAACGTCAGTAATTTTGCTCACGACTCGTGATTGCACATGTAAGTTGGACCGCAAGGAATAAATTGGACTGCAGACATACGTACGGTATATGGGACCATACGGAACAGGCTCGTAAGTACAGATATAAGTTGAACTGTAAAGTATAAATTAGCCACAAAGCAGAAGCTGTACATGCGACCGCTGGTGTAAGCTGGGCCGCAAGCAGTGGGTGAGGAAGGAGGAACTCTAAACCTGGACGAGCTGCCACGCCGCCAACAGGCAGAGTAGGGTCAGAGGTGAAGCCACGGCGAGGGGCGGTAATTGGGCACATCCTTCACAGCTCCACCATGAATTATTACAAGCAGACTAGCAAGACTGGTTCTTATTCCAGTTACACTCCCACAAAAAATTTATGGTACAAGTTCGCGTCGACTGTTAAAAATTCGATGTCTATGTGATCGTGAGATTCTGTACTTCGGCTATGCAAAAAAAAGAGGCAATACATCCTAGTCAAGAAGAGTATCATTACTTCGGAGCGTATCCTGGTTACATGAATTGAGAGGAAATGCATTGCTCGTAACTAACCAGGCAATGCAGAAATGAACTATGAACCTACATAACTCAAATGCAATGTATCTACATCAACATATATAATAGACGGTGTATCTCCATCTCTCTCTGTCTCTCTGCGTGTGTCCGTCCCATTACTTCCTATTTCTTACTGAAGAAAAATTCTTGAACTGAAATCAGAACAGGTAAACAACTATACATGTAATACAAGTATTGTATTGTATTGTGGATACAAATACTGTGGATAGTATTGAATTGCGTACAGAATAGAAGTTCCGTATATATTCATAAAAATATCCAGATTCTGATAGTACCACGAGTAAAACTGAAAAATTTATTTAATTTCATCGATCCTTAATTTTCCCACTCTTAAACCGTGGAATTTCTACGGGTACTATCTTGACCACGTTATCGGTTGTTAAGATGGAGAATGGAAGTCCGGTATGTATTCATGAAAAATATTCATTTAAAACAATAATTCGATGTAAATCTTCAACACATTTCCTGCGAAGTGACCCACCGGTGGGTCACTCAAGTTAGGTTCAGTAATTTTTTCAAAGCTTTTTAGTGATTGTATGTACAAAGTAAAGATTTGCACCGGCTAGGCAATCGCAGGAAACGTGTTAATACATTCATCTTTATAATAATTTCAAATTAATCAAATCTAATCAAACTTACACCGCAACTATGGATCGAAAATCCTTAATTTTATCACTTTTAAAGCGTGAAATTTTCACGGGAACTATTAATTCAATAATACATACACGAAAAACTCATCCAACTGCCTTCACAATCGCACTCTTCTACAGCAGTTGCCAGGGAACAATGCCCTTTAACTCCTGTCCAGTCTGCCCTCCCCCTACATGGGTGCCTCCTCACGCCTCCCCAATCAGACTGGAGGCACGCACTCTTCATGATTTATAGGAAACCCTGTTAGCGATTACGACAATGCATCATTTGCAGCGTCCACAGTGCTTCTCAGTCCGTACCAGCCCCGGCAACAAGCTGTCAACGCGTCCATCCACTAGACGATACTTCGACGGTAAAACACTCTGGATCAGTAAGTCAACGAAAATCCAGTTCATTCGGGCATGTCCAAACGAACGGCTGAAATGCTAACACTGAGTCCATGGTTCATTGCTAATTTGATGTTGATAGAGGCAGGCTACGAGCCAAGATGTGGTGCAGGCTACGGAGCCGATATGTGGTGCAGGCTACGGAGCCGGGATGTGGTGCAGGTTCCAGAGGATGAGGGGCAAATGATGTGTGGGACGCAGTGGCAGGTGATGTTTTTCAGCTGATAGTAAAGGAAATAATTCGGGTTGCCGTGGTCATTAATTTCATGACCCGAATTCACAATTTTCAGCTACAAACGACTAGGTTGTCCTCAATTAGACACTCGACTTTACATTCAGAAGCTGCTCAACAAACTGATCACTGGAAAATGTAACAAATATTCCGTAACTACTTGCCACAGAAGGCGCTTCGACATGAATCAAGGTCCACTGATGAACGCGACCTTTGTCTCCACACCGAAAACCTTTTTCTTATTGTTTATCACCGAAAACCTCTTTCTTATTTATTATCACCGAAAACCTCTTTTTCCATCGCCAAAAACACTTTCAAAGGCCAAAATGACATTTTATAAAGAATGAAGATACTTAACACGGATTACAATGCATTAAATGCAAATGAAAATCCAATATATGCTGAAACAAATTTCTTGCAATAGTAATCAAAAAATTTGAGTACTCATGAAAATAGTTTAAATGCCACAGCAAATTTCTTGCACTGGCACTCAAAATTTGTTAAATACTGATGAAAATCCTTTAAATACTGAAGCAAATTCCTTTAAATACAAGTGAAAATACTTTCAAATGTTAAAGAAATACATGCAAACACAAAAATAATTCTACATCAAAGAAAACTTCAGTTGAGCTGGAGTGCCAGAGATCCATTAGCTACAGCTCACATTTTACCGTAATAAGACGATAAAAAGAACACGTAGTAATCTTCTCATACTATCATTTTCGATATACATCAACGAGATTATACGTACACATACAAAAATGACGGAATTCGTTCTTCGAACAGGGAAGCTATTGTAAAAAAATAGACAAATAGACAAATCAAACAGAAAGATATGCATGTTTAAAGTACATATGCAATCTTTAGCAAATTTTTGCGTAGTGTTAAAACTGAAAATTTCCATTTCGATGAACTACGCAATTGTACAGTGCGTGACGCATGTGTCTCTGCACAAAGGAAAACTTTTTACATGTCTCATATTGCCTATTTCTTAGTCGATTTTCCATCGAAGTATCGACTAGTTTGAAGCGATTAATTTTTAAAGCATTAAAAATGTCGGTGACACTACAGCCCGCACCAACATCGAAAAAAAGTCCTTGACATTTTGAAGGACTTCTTTTATCTTAATTAGAGGAAACATTACACAGAGTAAGGCAACATAACTTCCTTTTTCCAAAGCGCTTTGCTTTGAAAGAAAGAAGTAATGTTGCCGCGGCCTGTACTTCGGCATGACACGTCTAATCGTGCTTCTAAAAGACGTGACTGACGTTACCTCCACAAGTCTGGGCATGAGGGGCACGTGCCGGGGTTGGACGTGCATCACGAGCAGCTTCACGTGCCCGTCCACGTGCGTACAATCACGGATGACGTGTAGCACGTCCTCAGGCACGTGTTCTGTCAGCGTGATGCTGCTACATACTGCTCAGTGACACAATACTTCATAAAATACACCATAAACATCATCAATAAGCTACAAAATAAAAGGTATATTTAAACAGTACCAGACAACACAACCATTTTGGAGCGCTAAAAATATTCTAGAGACTTCGTTCCTCTAGGTCTAGGAGATGGTATTGTTAGATAATCTAACACCGAAAATTTGAGCATTTTGGAGTCTTTCAATTCAACTAAGATGATGCTGTTAATTCGAAGATACAACAGAAAAAATACCATAACGAAGAACAAAATCTTACAACATCACGGAGTTCTAATCACAACAAACAACAACAAAAGGCGCCACAGTATATTCCAATGGTCAGTGAACAGAAGAACAAAAAAACAAACTAGCACAAATGCATCTTCAACATAAACCAAATCTACGATCCCAAACGCTCATCGTTATACACTGTAGTCTTCAATACAGAATGCCCCATCGGAACAACTACTTCACAATACTGTCAAAGGCGTTGCAGGCCTTCCGCGCCCATTGAAACGCTAGACCTGCGCAGGGGATGGTCAACACGCTGGCTCAGCAGCCTGTTCAGAGTCCACTCACCAACGGTGCCGTTCCTGATGACGTGCCTGGTGATCCTAACATCAGCATCGCTGCACACCACCACCAACAGCCCCAGCAGCAGCCGTAACATCGTCTCTGCCATGGATTAAGATATTCGTGTGTGAGAATTATGCTAGTGACACCTCGGCTTACACTAAAAGCATATTCAACAACCCCAGTGAGTGTATGTGCAGTCATTCACTCATCCTCCTGAAGTACCATTATAGTCCATCATTTTAAATTGCAATAACTTATTTTCAGTTGAACGAAATAAATACAACCATCATCGGGAAGCTGGTGAAATAAGAATTTATTTACGTATGACATAACCATGTACATACATATTTATGTGCAATAACAAAAAATAAGTAATTGTAATTTTAAGAATGTACACTTTTTCGATGAACCCTGTACTTCCAAGACGCTATAATTGCACGGAAAATTAGATACATGGATACCTACTTTTATTGTATAGCAGTATTTCAATTTTTTGTACCCAAAAAAATTAAACGTTTTCACTAGAGAGAAAAACATGCAATTTAACATTATCATTCTTTATATATAACACTCATGCTTTCTAGAAGAAGTAGTAGGCCTGCACGTGAAAAAAATCACATGTTTTCAATGAATTATGTTAGCCTTCTCTTTTTTTTCAATTTGCCAGTCGGCGCCGGCTTCTTGGCGTTTCCAAATTAAAGGAGAAGAAGTCTAATAACGGGGGAAACAATCACGAATTTTATAGTATCCCGCGTCTTTGGTGTCCGCAATACTTAAGTGGGGAAGTGATGCAGAGGTGGGGAAGTGATGTGATGCACAGGTGGGGAAGTGATGTGATGCACAGGTGGGGAAGTGATGTGATGCAGAGGTGGGGAAGTGATGCGATGCAGAGGTGGGGAAGTGATGCGATGCAGAGGTGGGGAAGTAATGCAGAGGTGGGGAAGTGATGCAGAGGTGGGGAAGTGATGCAGAGGTGGGGAAGTGATGTGATCTGATGCAGAGATGGGTAAGTGATGCAGAGATGGGGAAGTGATGCAGAGATGGGGAAGTGATGCAGAGGGGAACATGAAGATCAGCGCCCATTCAAGTGCGTTGGAGGAACAGGGGAACAGGTAGGGACGTGTGTGTGTGGGGGAAGACTCGCATAGTAACAGCAGAGGAGGGACAACGATCAATGAAACCCCCTCCTCTGAGACCCCCTCCTCAAACCCCCATTCATTCCGGAGGGGTCACTTACCGAAAACCATTGGTTACTTTTGCTTTGCTACAGCCACCGTAGTCGAGTGGTCTGCGGCCCGTGTTCTGTAACGGGTCTCTGCTTGTGCAGAAAGACTGCGGGTTCGAAACCCGGCAATGAATACGAGCTGTTTCTCGTTTCACGCCGTGAGCTCGCACTTATCCGTAAGACCTCAACGCCCGCCCATGGACACATCCCAGGATCGTCGCATGGAGCTCACCATCACCCTTACTCTAAGAATGTTAACCTTAAGAATTTGAAAAACCAATGTACTAAATGTCTATGTACTGTGTACTTGATTGGAAATAAAGATTGTTTGTTTGTTTGTTTGTTTACATACAAGTCTTGTCGAGAATTTTGCCTGTATAACATCGCATCACTCGTAGACCGCATGTTGAAGTTCAAAACCGATCCTCACGAAATTTCTTTCTCAAAAAGAAGAGTTAACGTAAGGCAAACATACTGAACTATTTATGAAACTTGTATGCAGAAGAATAACCATGCAGGATTTTAGTTACAGATGTATCCTAAATACAGGGTGTCTCAAAAAAATGTACTCACCCTTTAACCGTTGCTAACATGCTGTCTTCTTTGTGTTGCAGGTGTGAGGTTCGAACCTTTGCGAACATGACTAAATGTGATTAAAGAATCATGTTCGCAAAGGTTCGAACCTCACACCTGCAACACAAAGAAGACAGCATGTTAGCAACGGTTAAAGGGTGAGTACAATTTTTTGAGACACCCTGTATATATAATTTTTATATATATTTATGTTATACTAAATGTATAACATATACTAAATATGCACATATATTTAGTTACATGTATCCATATATATGATACTCAATAAAGATCAAGCTTCAGTTTTCACAATTATTTATTTGTGCAATAAAAGAATTCACAAGAAGCGAACGACATTCAAATGAAAAATGAACTTACTAAAATTTTCGAGTTATTTAAAGCCCATAGCGTTCATCTACCCACTTCTGGGTCGGCCATCCAATATTATATTCAACATTGCACTTCAAAACACTATTAAAAAAATTAACAACAAAATACGAATTAATTTTAATGAAAATCGTAAATTACCTAATACTTTCGCGGTCAGAATTTTACAATTTTGATTGCCTGCCCTCCTGTGATACAATCACCTGCACACTCTAACACAAGACGTTTGAGTTCACATCACAATTATGATAAAATGAACGAGAATTCTTGGAAGTAAGTTTCAGCTGAAATTCATGACGATTTTTGGTAGGTTATACGGTCATCAATATAACTTACAGGCAGTTCCTCAGCAAAGTAAAGAGAAGAAATACATAAATGAAAAAAAACCTTTTGTAAAAGAGATCGTTTTCTTTTCCCCACTTTACCGAGAGAGAAAACTGGATGCCCTGGCCAGGCAACTACCCTGTCTTTTGTCATTCATATGCAGTTTTTAATACACAGTCGCAGCTGCAACAATACAAAAAGAGTTCATCAGGAAGAAAAGAGATGCAGTGGTCACTTCTTCAATAACAGAGGACCTTAAGAGCCACTCAGTTTTGCAAAATTCTACAACTAACTCAGCGCTAAGAATTTCAAGAAAAATCTAGGATTGAACTAACTGATGTTAACTTCCGACCTCATCAATCTTGTCAAACACACATAATGTTCGTAATATAAGAATGCTCAAAATTACATGGAATAAGAGCCCAGAATGAGTTGAACGGGGTAACATGTAATAACTCCAGTATTTGTGATAAATGATGGCAGTGTCTAAGAACAAGCTGGATATCTGTTTCGATAAGTACAGCACCACTAACTTCCTTGTTTATAGCTAGGAACGTCCAGTGCATCTTACTTCCTCTGTAAAATATTCGCTATTATATATTATGAGTCGTAGAAGCTTTATTTATTTAAATAGCCGTAACCATGGTGTTAAGATCAAGTTGGTTGGGATGAAATTAATTCGAGCATCAAGATTATTTTCGTATTATTTGTTCATGTCTTGACGTCGCATTCTGTACGCCAAAAAATAAACCTTTAGGCAAGAAAAAAATACTGATAGGTCTGTAGTTTAACTCGAACATGTTTAATCATGAAATAATTTAATGACAAATCATTATGACCCGTGTTATTAGCACAAAACTCTGAAATAAACTTACCTTCAATAGTTGAAATGTCCAGTAACAAAGAAAAGTAGAGCTTAGGGAATACTTTTAAAGCAAAGAAATCGAGTGCGATATGGAAGCCTGCAAATGTTCTTGATTGCCTTTTCTATATATTATTATCATATTGAAATATTCAAAACGCTTCCTCGTATATCAGTTACAGTTTCATCAACATTACACGGAGGAAATGCAATGAAACAATCTACAACTCACTTGCCTCACAGCACGCGGAATGAAACACAATAACTTCCAATACCCACTCCGATGAAAGCTGCTGGCAGACTGAGTCTGAGACAGGAGACTGAAACACGGACATTCAGTTACCGTCACAACGCCGTCGCCAGGTCGCCATCGTCCGAAACACTGCCTGCATTCGAGTCCGCCCCCCACCAACCAGACGAAACGGATGCAATAGCTTGGCGTTGCTACAGGCATGGCACAATTGCTGTACTTGTTACCAAGACGGACAAAGATGTGAATGCATCTCATTTAAAAATACTATTTTTTGCGTTCTGGATAGTGTATTTTTAAGTCATGTTTTACTTTTTAGCCGTTGCTAATGTTCGTGATACGTAATAATAGCACGACTACCAACGCATAGCGTGATTATTCATGCATTTAAAGCACAAGTTTCATAGAAAACGACTGACCTGAGGGCTCTTTTGGGGAGACCACGAACATTTCTGACTTCGCCAGCACACTTCAAACTTTGTATCCATTCCTGAAGTTTCCTTGAGTGTAGCTTCGTTAAGTATGATATGATTGCAGAAAAAAGTAATGAAATTCTGCTGTTTTGGATCATAATTCAACATATTTTATGTGAGCATTTGAGTGTGATTGTGCGAGGCCTGTTGTACGTAGGACGGTAAAGAAGTATACAAACAACGAATCCATCTAATCAAAGGTCTCCCGGTATATTGTTTATAATTTACCAAATTTCCCAGTTTATCTATTAAGGAATTATTATCTTAGCTCAATGTGGTCATACATATTGCTGTAAATAACGTAATATTGCTTCTCAATTGAACGTGGCAGATCATCCAAACTACGCGAGCGTAAAGTCACATCGTGTAGTGAAGGAAGGAACTTTCCAGGAAGTTCTGAAGATTTTGCTAACTTATTTTCATCGTCATGTTCACCTTGATGGACACATCGAACAAAATTTGTATGCGGTACTGGTAATCTATTTCGCTTCAATTGGGTGAAGTCTTGTGCAATTGGGTTGTCTCTATTGGGCTAGTAACTAGAAATTGGTGAAACGATAACTAGAGATTGGTCTAAGTATCTAAAGAACTTAGACTAGCAAGCAATATAGCTTAGAATGAGTAATCAGAGCTTGGACAGAGTAACCAGACCATAAGCTAAGTAAATAAGGTTAGACCAAGTAGCTAGAGCTTAGACTAAAACTAAAGCTCAGTCTAAGTAACTGGAGCCAAAGCTTAATTACAAAACTAGACTTACTGTACACTTCATGCCGACAGGGAAATTCAGCTGTATTCCATTGTGAAAAATATACATTGGCATTAGTGTTATTTTTCTTTACCAGCAATTCAATTAACAGGAGCAACAATTTCAATTCCATGACCACCAGGACGAAGAAAAACTAGCAGGTTTCTGGTATTGTTTTACTGGAACCTAACTCCAGGGAGGATGGCAGCGTAAGAATAGAAATGTGACTCACGTGTTGAAACTAAAACAGATGTAGACATCTCGACAATGAAGGCTCTTTGTGACTACCTAGTTGTTTCGGCTGCTTGGGAAGGATCATTTTAGTATTAATCGAATTAAGTGTATAACTTCATTCTTTATTGCAGACGACGACTAAAAAATGCTACCTGACAGTCTCTTGTTGACAGTTTAGTACTCACGTCGTGAAGCAACTGATGATATCTTGAACCCTGAAGCTGTATCAGAGAAAGCGCTTAAAATATCGCCTTCATAAATGCAAAATAGGGTTTGTTCAAATGCAAGTTGTAAATAGTTTCAGGAAACATAATATTTTTTATAACTACAAAGACTCCCAAGTAAACGTAAGCCAATGAACATAGGGGTGAAACGCACCATTCTTGCAATATTTCTACGTTTAGTCGATCATAAAATCGATATTTTGTCATTTTTTCTACGAACGAAATAGAAAATCTATTTAAATTTTGGGTAGGTTCATTACGCAATGCCGGTGTCCAAACAATTTGTTAGAGTCTTGTTAAAAAGACTCTGTTTGTGAGAGAAACTGTTGATGACGAATTAACAAATTAAGAAAATATTGTCATATTCTCGCTCAATTATTTTCAAGACTAAAGAGTTGTGAGTTCACCTCATATACGTTTATGGTCGATAAAAAGTAACTTACAAATTAGGATCAAATGTACATTTGTTCAAACGCAATAGATGAGGAATTAAGGACATTCATGGTGCTGTACAATAATGAGCCGCAAGCTAGTTTTTAATACCGGACAGAAATGAAATAAAATAAAATAAAAGGCAAGCCAATCAACGATGAGGTTTGCATCTTATCGCATTAATGATAGATTTACTCAACTTTCAAATAGTAGTATCCAACACAAATAAGCAATAAAAGCAGGGAAATAACCATCACAGTTTTGAAGAACTTTTGTTCAGCTACCACCAAACGCATGAATAGTTTTGATGTAACAGCTCTGCTAGTAGAAAGACCAGAGAGCATCGGGATTCGACAAGTTTTTGATAGAATTCTGTCTAGGCAAGAAATGGCTCATTCACACGTTTTAATGTTGTGGTTTCTAAGAAAGAAAAATCAGGTAAAAAGTCGTTTATGTTGCAACAATTAATAAAATAAAAATAAAAAGGACACACATATGTTATTCCTGCATGCGTACAGTAGAGAAGTAGAGACATCACTCAGATAGTCACCGCGCTACACGTTTTAGAAATACTATCGGCCGAAGGATCTGCATGTCGGATTATTCTTATTATTATTATATTCCTAGTTTTGCATGACGGATATTTCATATTGACCCGCTTCATGTATGCATAAAAAATTCATCAACAATACTTGGAATTAAATTTTCAAATAAAGTCCGGTGCAGCTTAAAATAAGTTAACATTAGTAGTTTGAGTGCTGCGAGGTCTTGTCGTGATGAAATGATTTCGCTTTGAGCCTGTTTCTCTTCCTTTTGCGTTTCTTGAGACAAACGAAAACCCATCGAGAGGTTCTTAGGTCTGTACTTCAGTACCTTCTTGTTAAACGCAACACATTGTAGAAACGTGAATAAATGCATCAGTGAGTGAGGCTGGTACACAGGTGACCATATGATGCTATTCTCTTCAACTTTGTAGTCGAATTACAAGTAATTTCTGTCAATTAAAAAGCCATCTGTGGTAGTCTACATTAACATACAATAATTAACGATAATTCGGCTTTGAAGTCAGAGTGGGATTTACAGGCTGAACCGTTAAAAAACGGGAAGCGGTCGTGTTGCACACAAACAATTTTATTCAATGAAATCGAAGTCTTTAGGAATATGTGGAGAACTTGTGCTTCCAGTGAGGCTACTATGCTTTCGATCATTACCAGGTTGAGCGTAATGACGTTTAAAATTTCCAGCTTCAATTGTTCTCAAATGACGTTTTAAAATTTTCGCATTTCTTAATTTGTCTTGATATGAATTACTTCTCCGCCTGCTGATAAAGATGATCACTTTGCAGCCTTCATAAGAACTATAAACAATTAAGTGGAGCATTTCTGCGAAAAAATCATTGAGATGGCCATAAAGTTCGTAAGGTTATTCAGTTCTCAAACTTCCCATAAAAACTGGCAACACTTTTTAGCCATCCCAATATTATCGTCCTCTGTACCTGCCACTTAACATCTTGCTAGTAAACAATAAAAACTTATAAATAATCCACGAAATGAGGGCCACTCAAGTTGGTGTTCACTGTACATTAGTTTCAGCTGATTGACAGCGTTATTTTATGGAATGCAAGAAGGCAGTCAAATTTAAATCAGGTACATACTGCTACGTTTTAGGCAACGCATACCTTAAATGAAACAAATTACTCACGGAAACTGTAAACCTACAATGAAAATAATGTTGAAGTTTGCGCGGTCACGCACACAATCAGGACACAGAGAGAGAGAGTTACCAGAAATAAAAGCATTAACTCACGTGAACAGCTTGTATAATGCAGTTGGGTTCCTTAATCGTAAGGGAATTCCCTATGGGAATGGGAACATGACCACATGAATATGCGACAACACATTAAAAATTAAATCCTCTAATTAATATATCTATCTATGTATATTGTTAGGAATCTGTTTGAGTACTCTACGACATGGGGCATGTAATCGTCATTTACGATGGAACAAAAAGAGTGCAACGCGCACAAATGTTTAGAACTACTGATGTAGGTAGACGCATCTAACAAATGGGTCAAAACTATTGATGTAGGTAGACGCGTCTAACAAATGGGTCAAAACTATTGATACAGGTAGACTCGCCTAACAAATGGATCAAAACTATTGATGTAGGTACGCATGTAGAACAGAAAAAGGAGCATCAGACAGTCACGGAGAACATAACAGCTTAGGGGCACAAGAATTTATGATCTATAAAAATTCATAGGTAAAATTGTAATAATTACGATATGTATGGTACTTATGAATAATAGAACTTGAAAGGCTTACAAAAATACAGTCATTCTGGCATGTGAATTTGTTTGTTCTTAGTAGTTAGAATTATAGAGGTACAAGAGAATGAAATCAAGAAGACATTGAGAACAAGTCAATACGAAACAAATGAGGCATTATTGACAGAAAAGAAAACTGTGAACTGTTTCAACTAGAATGTATAAAAAGAACCAATACATAGATGGTGACAGTAAATGCACACTAATACAGCAGAATTTAAGGACATTCAAGAGATATCTTGATCTAACATCAGTGCCTAATTACCTACTAGATTCCATGATAAAATAAAATTCATAATATTATTAACACAGTGCCAACAAAAAAAGTTCAATCGTCTCAATCAATACATAAATTTCACGGAGAAAAGGCGAAAGCAACATACATGGAGGTCATCTTAAACACATGATCTAGAATGAAGAAAAGGCCAAATAATATAATTTTTAACTTTGACACTCAAACACAATAAATTAATTATAACGGATATTTCATTTTATTTCGACCACAAAATTAGAAATGAAATCTACCAAAAGTGAGGGTCTGTTTTTTAGGGTCACCTCGTACAAGACACTCGTGTGAGAAGTCACTGATGCGACACCCTCCACTTGGAAGAATAGCAAGCCCTGAAAAATGAACGAATATTAAGTTTCTCGAAATCACACGATGAAGACTTTGCAGTGAGCTGCTAGGAATACTCCTGAACTGGTTCATTAGCCTTTATCAAGACTCTCATCCTGCAGGCGGGGCAATGGATGCATATGACTGTATGGTGGCCTGCTAGGGATATTCTTGAATTGGTCCATCAGATTTCATCAATACCATCTCTTTGGAGGAGAGGCAGTGGATACACAACACGCAAGTTTGGTAAAACCAAATAACATAACTTTGACACCAACACGAGAGTCCGAAAACAGTGAGGCACAACTACTACAATTTTTGCCGTGGAGTAATAATGTTGTGGAAGTAAATAATAAGTCATTGGAAACAAAAACTTCTTCTTGAAAGTTCTGAAGACGTCCATATCTTCGAACGGCACAACTACTTCAGCATAAATGCAGTCGTAATTCCTGGTTGGATTTATTTACAAAAATTCAGGAATTGTGTGGAGTTCATTAGAGGTAAAAAATGAAAAGAGGGAAAAATCAAGGATAGAAAAACGAAGGTCGACAAGAATGAAATGCTGAGGAAATGGAATTCATACATAAGAACAGAAAAATCACAATGGAATAATACTTTGATGTTAGGAAGAAGGTAAACTGGAAATAAACGAGGGCTAGGCAAAAAAAATCAAAATGAGACGGGGGTTAAACGGATAGCAGAAAAATAATACAAGACTAAACTAACCACAGTCACAGTTTAGTTCTCCTCTGTCGTGCCGTGTAAATTTTGTGTGAAACTTGAACAAATTCTGGCATACGCTATGCAAATTGTATAAGTATAGAACAGTCTTTCTTCTAAAAACATAAGCACAATTGATTCAAGTCTGAAAGTTACATCTGTTCTATATAAAAAATAAATTTTAACAGCTTCTGCATAGATGCAGAAACCCAAGCCCTCATATTTCAGACATATTGGTTTAAAATTTTTCAAAATTGAATCACACTTTTTATATCTCTTACTCTCAAATGCTGGTGTAGCGATCATTACCTACTTGTGAGGTACATGCCTTCAAGTCGTAGCTTTTCTGTAAATTACTTTTATTTAAACGCATTATAATTGTAAACAAATTTCATTACTCACAGTTCATTTGTATATAAAAACTCCCGTAACACGTGTCAGAGTCCGTTGTATTTTGACGTCCTTTCAGTCCTCGTCAATTATGTAGAGCAAAATTTTAACATCTATTTGTAGGTTACTGTCATAACTAACGCGTAAAATATAACAAACATCATCCACATAGTCTCGCCATGATATGTAATTATTTCCTAATTCATTGTTATTCTCAATTTCATACAGGGTGCGACAAAATAACTTCCTTTTTTCAAAGAAAGTTCATTTCAGAAAAAGGAAGTTATGTCGCAGCACCCTGTAAAACTATGATACAAAAAGATGATTATACCAGGGAACTTACGTAATTTGAACTGTTTTAACGGCATTGCTCTAAGCCTGCTGGACCAGAGCAAGTCATATTTTAATTACGGTAATTAGGAAGTAAAGATAGTTGAAGTGATTTTTTCCTTGAAGTACAAGCAGTTTTTGACCTTGCCGTTCAAAATATAAGAAGAAATTTTTCGCTTTAACTAATTTCTCAGAACGTGATAACATTTTGACAAACTCACAAACTAACTATTTTATGCCTTTTATCACTATGTTGCCTTACCATATTGAATACATGTGTTTTCAGGGGACACTAAGATGTATTAAAGCTTAAAAATAGGGTTTACTAACGTTAATATATATATACCATATATCAATGTATAGTAAAATTCTCTTTACAAAACCAACGTAACTTTTCTACCCGATTTACTGCTGCTACTTCTATTGTTTCTAAAATGCTGGTCACCCATTCTGACGTGGGGGTCAGACGCAAACTTGACGTCCCCTCTCCTCCACAATCTCGAAGTATCGGGAAAAATTTCAGAAGTGACCCCCGCTCCGTCTTTCCGTACTAAAATGGAAGCCGGCAACTGCTCTGGTGGTTGACTTACTTGACTGGAATTTCGATTACATTCCAAAGCCGCTGCTCTTTTTTGGTAAGCTTCTTGTAAAGGAGTAGGTCTCCTGTTGGCAGGGTGGAACGGATAAAACTCAGCTGGGTGAGGATTTGTTTGATAACTGAAAGACTGCCTTGGTAGGAATTGTTGAGGAGTATTAAAAACGTTTGGTTTTGAATAAACATAAGCAGGGCTTTGTGGTCGGCCTCCAGTTGGATACATAAATTGAGGAGGTTGATCAACATAATGACTTCCGAAATTTCCAGGAAGAGGTGGAGGAGGTAAAAGGGGTGGATAGTTCTGTTGATGGTATGGTGGGTGACCTCCCGGATGCATTCGCTCAGGATGCATTCGCTTGGGAGAACTTCCAACGTAAGCTTGCGTTCTGGAAACATTTACAGGGTTGCTGGAGAAATGACAGCCAGAATAGTTGGGCAGAGTGGCATGACCAGCTTCATATTTGTACCTTAGATCAGCGTATTGTCTATCATTCCGGTCCAAATTCGGTACTGGGGTATAGCGGCTCACTATTATATTTTGGGACTTGGTCAGGCTGCCGTCATCGGCATTTTCATAGGACCTACGGCCACCGAGTTCCTTTAAGGAAGAAGAGCTGTGTCTTTTTGGGTGAAATTCACTATCCACACGTTTGTATATATGCTCATAAATATTATCATCGTAACGCTGACCATAGTTGACTTCACGAACTGGAACTATGGAGCGTCTGGAGAAAGTGGCAGAGGGAGCTTCGGTACTTGCACTCTCCATAATCATCCATGGTTCCACATCCTGGTTATAAATACTTGCCGAATGCTGTCTTGAAGTGTATTTTATTCCATCGGGAGTGTTGCCGTAACTATTGGAACTATTTCTAGAGTTTGGGCCTAAAGAAGAACTTCGAGGCTCAACTTCGGTCGATTCTCTGTCAAGAAAACTACCATAACTGCGAGAGTTCAGTTTGTTTGATCTGTCAAGACTGCAAAAGTTGGCTTCTTCGTATCTGCTGTCTTCATCAATGTTGGCTAAGCTACGAGTATTCATCCACGACATACCGCTAGAGCCAGGACTCAGTCTGTAGTTGTCGTGAAATGCAGGAATACTTTGACTAAAATTTTTTCTACAGTCGCTATTCAGTTCTAAATCTTGGTCTCTGGAATCGACGCAATCTATACTCAAGCTACTGGATTTTGCCAAGGCTAATCGTTCTGGTTCTTCTTCTATAGTGGAATTTAGAATTGAGCTCTTTGCTCTATAGCCGTCAACAGCCTCAACGCTTTTTGTTCTTCTCTTAAACGCTTCAGATTTTCTTACTGCGGATGATGACAGCTGGCGACGACCCAAGGTTTGACTTTGAAAACTAGAATCGTAATTTCTCAGTTCAAATTGACTTTCTCTATTAGGATACGGGTAATTTTCTTGTTGAGACATTGGATAACGTTGATTCTGAGCTTGATTTTTGAATGAAAACTGATTCGAATCTTCTTTCAAGTTTCTTCTTTCAGGCAGATGCGTCTCTCTATCATTTCTATAAACAGGATCGGATAGGTGGTACTGCGGATTTGTAGTCCAAGAAGAATACAAATTAGCCTTAGCAGAACAAGGCTGAGGGTGATCGTGATGGAAATTACTATCCTCGTTGGGCTCATTTTGGTTATAAGGAGGGAAGCTTCGCGCCCTATTAGTTTTACAAGGAGATGACGAATGATCATGACTAGGATCGAGATCTTTAGATGCAGGATTAGTTTCTTGTTCGCTGGTATAAACTGTAGATGTGGCGGGTAAACTTGGATGTACATCAACGACGTTACATTCGAAAGACGAAGCCTCCGGCCCTGCTTGAGAGGACTCATTTTCTACAGTTGCAGTGACTGTTGTTTTAGTTTCTACGTCAATAACGTCTTCAGTTTCAGTCTTTAACCTCTCCAGCTTTGATGTAAGAGCAGCCAAGTCACATTCATCCAAGCTTTTGTTTTTCGATACGAATGCATAATCTGGCACAGATTCCCCAAGTCTTTTTCTCAAGCTAGCCTTTCTCAAAATGTTTTCTAACGATACTTCCGCAACCTTTAGGTTATCTTGTAAGTTCTCGGCAGTTTCTAAAGGTTTTATAGAGTTACTTTCATTTTCAATGGTGGCGGCAGTAACTTCCTTTTTATTCTGGTTGTTGGTGCTGCCTCTTTTGATGGTCTGTAATTTGTTGTTGTATCGGGACAAAAATTTAGTTCCAATAGGGGCTCCAATTGCAGCCGTGTCTTCCAACGTTGATTTAGAAAAGACGATGAACTCTTCGATGGCCCCTCTTGAGGAGTGCTTACTCTGCAACATAGAAGGCGGGGGCAAGACCGATGGGGACCGTGCGCTTTTTGTACTTCACTTGTACTGTTCTCCAAAGCACGTAATGCAGCGCCTCCAACACGACAACCCAATGGTGATCAACAGCAACACCGCCATCACGGCGTACACGAAGATCAACTGAGCGATCGCGAATAAGTACACGGTCTTCGAGCACCTGCAAAACAAGAGAAGTTATAGTAAAACTGATCGATTTGGAGCAACATCCACACACAATTTTGATAAGCCATTGTTTATTTTGAGGTAACGAATAGAAGCCAGTGTAAACCTTGTTTTAATTTTAGAAATGATAAATTGATTAAGCGAAATTTCATGCGTAGATGGAAAAAAATCGATGGGATCCGAAATTATACCCCATTAAAAAAAATTAAATAATAATGAATTTGATATAACAGATTCATGCAAATTATATCCGTCGAGCGACGGTATGCAGACAATAATATCCCCGTAAAGAATAATGCATTTTCTGATCACCTTACCAAAATATTCTACATGAGGATTCGAAGTGTGTCATGCCGTAGGTAGGACCATGTTATACTCGTATTTGTCTACCCAATGATAGAGGCTTGCGTTCATAACAATGAAAATACTTCGTTTATAAATATTCAACTTCCGATGGAAGAAGACGCTCGTAGAAAAGACAGTTTATGAGAAATGGACGATTGTTTGGATATGAATAAAATTTTGCAAGTAGCGTCAAGAAGAGGGTGCGGAAAGTAAATCAATACTCATAAGTGTTACTCACATAATTCAGGCAAAGTGAAACTGCCATTGACTGAGAAAATTGTATGTTTACCATCATACCCGCGGGAACAGCAAGATCGAGGCCACGTCTTCGCTACGGAAGAACAAGTTTGCTAGCAACAAGCGTGTCAAGAACCAAATAGCCATGCCAACAGTATGGACAGACAGACTGACATGTGATAATCCCACATTAGGTTTTCGAAAAGGACAGCGAGTTTCTTGGACACGACAAATTGAAGACAGTAGTATAGAGTAAAACACCAACGACATCCGTTCTGAAGGTTGGCTCGTGAAATGCATGCTTTTTACACAAAATACTAAAACCACGACAAACAGCATGACTTAATAAAAAGTTCTTAGGCATCCCCGCGAAAAAGGGGCTCTTAAAAGTACTCAGGGAACTTTCCCAATTCCAACATACACTGAGTTCTCCAACGTTTGTTGAAGCATAACAATCCTCTTCCCATAAATAACAAAAATATAACGCACCCACTTCGAGGAGAAACCTGCACGATTCGCAAGGGAAATTTTAGAGGTCGCTACATTGGAGGCTCACCAGTCGTTGGGTTGGAAGAGTGACGCCTCGTACTTGGGCAGGTAGACTCTGTAGACCCAGTAGTTGCCGAGACCAAACCACACCATTAAGAACATGGACAGTGCCACGTCCGTCGCTCGGTAGCTGATCGACGTGAAGATTTCGTCTAATCCGTCGTCTGCGAAAGCGTCATCGATTCGCTCGTATCGTCGAGACCGAACCTGGAATGATTATTATTTTTAGTCAGTTGATTAGCTTATTTAGGGGACGATAGGTTTTTTCTTATTCTTAGAGGTACACCTCCATGTGCTGTGATTTCTTCTGTATAGATTTTACACCCAAGTGTTGCATATGAACAAAAACAGACAAATTGATTGCAATAAATTGTTTAAAACATCTCTTCCCATTCTAACGTGAATCTAAAACAAATAAAGTTTACCTAGTTCTATCAAATTAAAGAACAGGGCTATTGGAATTTGGGCTATGAATACGTGAAAATCCGATTTACTTAGAGGGACACTTTCCCTAACTCTTAATTTCCTACCCAGAAACATCCCATTAAAATTAGTGGCGTTTGGTAAGTTGCAACTGAGCGCGTCACTAACGCAACAAACGTCAGAATAAGTCTTGAATTATCCAAAGACTAGGCGGAAATACGACAAATTATTTGAGCCTACAACAGGGTTAATTTCCTTCTGAACATAGAAAAATAATAGATTGTGAAATCTTATCATTGCTCTTCAACTTCAATTTTGGAATTTCATTTTCAATTTTTTGTAATGATCAGGTGATTTAATTTTTGATAGTTGACAATAACCGTCAGTTTTTACCGGTGTTTACTCGCGGCAAAGGCACATGGGTTACACGTAAGCTGTTGAAGGGTACGAAGAGTCTAATTTCAGTTCGTTTACAGCCAAGGTTTTTCTCGTCTCGGGACACCAGTCTTCTGAAATATTTTTCCTTTAAATTCATATTGCTTTACTAAGCTTGACGGACAATAGTGTCCGAAATACTGATGGCAGGGACAGTGTAGCTCTTAGTAGTGTCTGCACTTCTGATAGCAAGGACTGTGTAGCTCTTAGTTTATAAATGAATTACAAAATAGGAAAACAGAAAAATTAGAAGATTGACACATAACCTCATCGATCACAGGAAGTCGCTCGTTAAAAGGTAAATAAATGCACAAACTCTGATATTGCTAACACAGGCAGCGTGTGACCTGTAGCTTTTGATGCCATGAACAAGTCACCTGCTGGCAGATGAGCCACATTCCCTTAAGTGCCCCGAAAAGTCCTCCCACCAGCAGGTAGATGGGGATGTGAGGCGCTATGGGGCACTCGTGTAGGTACTGGATCCCTGCGTCCACACACAAAATAATGGTGAAGTTATCGAAGAAACTGAAAAAAAATATCCTTTATTCCAAGGTAAACCAATATTTCTCCGCAAAACTTCGAATATCTTAAGAATGTTCAAATGAGAAGATTGGACTACCAGTTAATTCAGATGACGATTTCGCTGTTATAAATTATAAAGAAATCCTTTGCATCAAAGAAACACGGTCACGTAATACGATTGATTAAAACTTTATTGACGACGTGGATTTTGAGTCTTCATTTCACACGAGAACGACAGCTTGTCCACATATTTACGTCCACATACACATAAACTGCAGTTTTAAAACTCATTTTTCAAACTAAATTTGAGACCAGATCTGACCCGCCGAGGTTGAATTTAACAAGATCTCACCAGTTCTGGGCTGGAATTTATGACACTCGATATCTCAGAAACTACGCAGGGAAAAAAGGACAACACAAACCTAGATAATTCCAAAGAATTGTCGCAGTGACCAATTTCACACATTTGCTCGAACAAATACAAAATATCAATGGACAAATTCAGTAGTAAGTTAACGTTTTAGAGACGGTTCATGACATGGTGAGTAAAGAATGATAGCAAAATAGTTTTCAAATGAATTTAGCCATTCAAGCAATATAGTTTTCTCAGAGAAACACTTTTGTGATACAAAGTGTAACCAAAAAGACGTTTTGAAAATAAGAGTGGTGTACATTTTCACGTAGGAAAGTTTTTGAACTTATAATATACAGCAAAAGTGTCAAGGCTAACTTCTTTAATACCAAAAAATATATACCATTAAATTTGAAACTACATTCATGAAAAATATAAATTCCTACATTAATAATTACAGTCATTCAAAATTAAGATATACGTATAATCAAACTGTTGAAACAAAAAAACATGAAACTTTGAATTTCATACGAAGGATTGACCAGAAAAGGGGAAAACCAGTCTACCAGGTCACTGCTTCTCACCTAAAATAACCATGAGCAGCGGTACGGCCATGGAGACCATGAGCAGAGCAGTTGTGAGCACTGAAAAACAATAAAAACAACTGGAAAACAATGAAAAGTAACTGCTTAATGCATCCGCTGCTTTGATAGGACCAGCATCCAATCCGTACTGGTGGTAATGGAAATTTTTGTTCGTCATGACGTAAGCGTCAGCTGCTAAATCGAAGCAAGTGTTAGCGAGGACCGGCTTATTTTCAATGATATCACGAAGTTATAGGCAGCAGTCAACTTTGATAATGTCAACATCAAACCTGGTCCAAAATAAGAATGGATTTCGACCAGAATATATGCAGCGGCCCACAGCGTCGAAGAACGGACAGCGAAAGGGAGGAGATGGTTCCAGGGACGGGGGAACCATACGCCTTCATCTCCCTTGACGCGGTATTGATGTCTTTCAACTCACATTGACTAAATCTAACCCTCAAACTAAAAGACTTCGAGAGAGCTTACAAGTTTATTTCCAAATTTGAGGGCGTTATTTATTTCTCTACAGCGCTATTGGAGAAGCTTAGAACGCTCCTGAATAATCCTGTTTGCACTAGCAAAGGAACAAAATTAGTCTCTTTCGAAAACTATACCTGTATTGCCTATCAGTAAAACTATACTTGTCTTGCCAGTCAGCAAGTTTGAAACGAGCCGTTTGGTCCATTTTTCGGTTGCTACACAAGTTCCATGACGAAATCATTAGAGACATTTTGTTAACAAACTCGATGAAGAATATGGATGCAGCATGATGAAAATAATGATCATCTTGAAATACTGTCAAACTTTGTAGAATTATCATTGTAACTCCCCAAGAAACCTCAAGATAATAAGTGTTTCATCAAGACAACGATCCTAAACACAACAAAGCAGGCGACCGAGAAGTTCAACACGTCTTGTATCAATGTTCTCCAGCAACCTGGACAGCCTCGCCATAAAGTTATTGGAAAATCTCTAAAAAAATATATTTATGGTAAATACAGGGTGTCTCAAAAAAATGTACTCACCCTTTAACCGTTGCTAACATGCTGTCTTCTTTGTGTTGTAGGTGTGAGGTTCGAACCTTTGCGAACATGATTAAATGTGATTAAAGAATCATGTTCGCAAGGGTTCGAACCTCACATCTGCAACACAAAGAAGACAGCATGTTAGCAACGGTTAAAGGGTGAGTACATTTTTTTGAGACACCCTGTATAAGATATTTTGTAATATATATAACTTAGCACGAGTATATGTGGTCAAATCAGAGCTCAAGAATTTTGTTTCATTGTATAAGAGAAGAGAAACTTTTAGAACCTATTCTGGGCAACAAAAACACCCTATTAAATATTAGTTACATTTTTCATAGGCCAGTGCCAAAGCCCACTTTAAAAAACTTACCGTCTTTGTACTAGAATATTCTGTTATAGTTTTCCTCGTAAAAGTTATTAAAAAAAATTCCTTGCATATTTATGAAATATTTGTACAAAAGTTTTTTTGCCATTTTTAGTGTTCTTAAATAGTATATAATATATTAATGAAATTTAATTCTTATCCAACGTACGAATACCGATTTACTCTACTGCATGTTTCACAAAAAGGGCTTAAATTTGAGCTCAGTTCTTTTGTAATTCTTTATCTCTACCGATCAGTTAATATCCACATTTAAAAACATAAATGTAAAAGTTTCTTTGCGCTCAACAATAACTTGTGTTCTATAATTGTCAGAAAAAGCTTGTATTTTTAGTATTGCCTTCGTGCTATCGTACGCATTGCATGAAGCAAACTTGGCACAGTTTCCTGGAGTTATGTATAATACGTGGCGATGAGTTCAAAGTCCACGAAAAACACCCGAAACACTAACACAACCACAGTGTTATTACAAATCTCTACAGACAAGTTTCATGATACGCGCAGGCAAGTTTGAAAGACAACCATAATTACACGTATAAGCTTCACTGAAATATGCCGTGAAAAATTATATGAACGAGTCGATACCAAATTGTTTCTATGTAACACAAAACACGATCCTCGCCACTATATCTTTCTCTGATAAGTACGAAGGAACAGTAGTGTACGATCGTCAAATACTCAATGATGTGCAACCACGCTTCGCGGATAATATTTAAAAAAATGGAGCAGTCTATTAGGGGAGAGAAGATAGCTTTCTCGTTCACCAGTCTTGCTCAGATTATACTACAGATTATTGTTCGGAAAGTTGCTCAGATGGCTGCTAAGATTATGCACAGATTAATTGCACGCTCACCAGTGCTACCCAGATTATACCACAGATTATTGATTGGAAAGTTGCTCAGATGGCTGCTAAAATTATGCACAGATTAATTGTACGCTCACCAGTGCTACCCAGATTATTGTTCAGAATGCTGTTGAAATTACACGCAAAATTACCAGTCGGGTCCACATTACTTGTGAGCTTAATATTCAGGCCCAGATTATATATTATTCATATTATCTGTGCACTCATAAGTGCTAGTCAGACTAGTTGCAAGAAAACCAATTATGTCAGGTTAATACCTAGATTGCTCGCAAGCTCACCAATTCTGACCAGGTTAATACCTTGATTGCTCGCAAGCTCACCAATTCTGACCAGGTTAATACCTAGATTGCTCGCAAGCTCACCAATTCTGACCAGGTTAATACCTAGATTGCTCGCAAGCTCATCAATTCTGACCAGGTTAATACCTAGATTGCTCGCAAGCTCACCAATTCTGACCAGGTTAATACTTAGATTGCTTGCAAGCTCACCAATTCTGACCAGGTTAATGACCAAATTGCTCGCAAAGTCACAATTGAAGGGTGGACAGCACTAGTGGACTACTTGCATTTTTTCCCACGGGAAAAAATGCAAGTAGTCCACTAGTGCTGTCCACCCTTCATATAGTAAACTACTGGATCGTAATCGCCTCTGTCAGCGCTGTGTTAGCGACAGCACGGGAGTGGACTACTTGCATTTTTTCCCGTGGAAAATATATTATATTTACCACGGGAAAAAATGCAAGTAGTCCACTAGTGCTGTCCACCCTTCAATTATAACCAGGTTAATGTTTGAATTCTTCGCAAGCTCACCAGTTCTGCGCTGACGACGAGCAAGGCCACCAATTCTGCCCAGGTTATTGCCTAGATTACTCGTAATCTCACCAGTCCTGCCCAGAATTTTGAAGGCTTTGAAGACGAAGGCGAGTGTGGTGGATGAGTCGAGGTTGGCGTCGCGCATTTGATAGGCGATGGATCCGTACGACGCCATAACGTGACCGCCGCTTTTGATGGGGACAGCCGGCCCCGAGAACACTGGTTCACGCTCCTCGAAGACGGACTGGAGGCAGGGCGTAGTAAAGTTAGTGCTACGAAGTAAATGTTATCAATTAGATGCAGATTAGCAGGAGGAAGGCAAAATTTAATAATGTCAGATTGTTAATGGCCCACTGATAATGAAAATATCATACGTTTGATGAAAGCTTAGGGGCAAAATGCACTGAATATTGAAAGAAATACTATCCAGCACAGAAGCGCAGAGAGAGAAAGAGAAAAGACAGGGAAGAGAAGAGGTGTAAATAAGTGACAAAAACTGAAGTAAAAAGGAAATAATTGTTTATTTTCAAGTTAGGCAGAAATTCATGAGAAAACAGGTTACGTTTTTCATAAAAAGAAAAGCGAACACTTCTTAATCACCGTTTTCTAACATGGATTGTGAACGTTGGTCAGAGTTTTTAAAATGCACGAAATCAAGTGACGAAAAGTCTTCTTTCCTTCTACAAAGACGAACCTGCAAAAAATAACCATTTTGAATTATGCGTTAGATTAATGCGTTAGCGTTAAATTAATATGAAAGACAGAAAGAGTCACATTCAAAGCCAAAGAGTAAGATTTTTTAATAAATGGACAGGTACGTTTCATCTGCTGATAGTTTAATTGAGACGAGAAGTAAAAAGTATTGCCATCCGCGCTCTGTGGTAGCAAGAACCATCGCAAATCTTGTTTGTTATCACTAATAACGAAGACAACATTGTTCGGCACCGGCAAAAAGGTAACAGCATCGACCACCCACCACAACGCCCTAATGAACTCCATCACAAGGTTCCTGCGAGAAAAATCAAAGGCTTTTACCTCGGCAGCTCGAAAGGAAGCTAGAAAAATGTGACATTGTTCGCAGAGCGGAAATAATATGAGGAAAATAAACTTAATTTGAAAGAGGCTGCGTTAATCCAAGCGTTGTATTCGAAAAGAACTGGGCGATATTTGAAGTTGGTAGGAACTGTGCTCTCTGAAGTATGACGCTTATATATTTTTTGTTGTAATAAAGAGCACCAAGTAATGTCTCACTTAGTGTACAATGTTCATTTATTTTTTAGAAAAATGTACTTTCTTTGTAAAGCATTTTATGAATGATTCACTTTTCCACTCCGAAATAGCAAAATTGAAGTGTACGTCAATAACATCAAAGAAATTTTAGAATATAGAAGCACCTAACTGCGCTGTATTATCTATAAAGAATAAATATGAAATGATTATTTCAATTAATTTTGCTAACGATATCCTTCTTGTACTACATTTTCCCATGGTTCAAGAGAACAAAATCAATAAAGTAGAACAACGAAAGCATGAAAATTAGATGGTAAACGCTTAAGTGAGGTCAAAAACGTGAGCTTCTAGGCCTTTTCTTGAAGTTTGCACTCATTGCATCAATGAAGCATAAAGTCCTGCAGAGAACTTGAGAAACGTATTAAAATGTTTAAAGCACAGCTTCTTCGATAGATTAAGATTTTGTTTTTAGTTTGGGAGTCGAATTTTTAACTAGAAAAATATTGTGATAAAAAAGGGCGTCTTACACAACACAGACACAGTTTTATGATCAAAACACATAACATCGTTGCTATTGAATAGTTTCCATACAATACATGGATGCAATCAACCACTACCTATACTGAGAAGCGTTGAACCAAAAAAGCGATGAAGTTAAAATTTAGAGGAGATTCTATAATAGGCACATGCGATGTGTTGTAGAGAGCGCGGCATGGTGAAATAATTTGCCTGTATAGGTTTCATGAATGTGCATTTCAACCGAAATTAATGTAGGTTGTTTTCAGAGCAGTCAACTTTGACGTAGTCTTAATGACGCCTGGACTGATACTGTCCTTTTTCCCTTGACAAGTGTAGATTTTGAAGAACGACTGCTTTTATACTGTGGCAGGGGCAAACTACCATAGGCTGCCGCCCGACTGAGAGGTTCATATGCAGACGGACCTTTAGTTAAAGAAGCCAAGATAACGGAAGAGTATGAAGCACTTTAACGATTTTTCGCCAATGATCTGACGCTCTCCCTTCTTCCTTTTGATAAGGAAAGGGAGTCAAGGTATACTGACATTATTTATCTTGCTCTGTCCTGAATAAATTTATTTATAAAACACAAAACCAGAATTAGAACCCAACTAGGAATTGTACAATACGTAAAAAGATGTCATTGCTTCTGCCCATATCATCACTGAGAATAAAAAAAAGAGTTAGAAAAGGCACATAAATAATAATTTTCTGCGTGATTGCCGTTGTCCAACAAATTTCTTTAAGATGCCGTTTTACTGTTGTACGAATCAATTTGATTCACGTATTACGAAGTATTTTTTTAATAATTAAATTAAGCCCATATTCGTGTAAAATATACAGGGTGTCTCAAAAAAATGTAATCAGCTTTTAACCGTTGCTAACATGCTGTTTTCTTTGTGTTGTAGGTGTGAGGTTCGAACCTTTGCGAACATGATTCTTTAATCACATTTAATCATGTTCGCAAAGGTTCGAACCTCACACCTGCAACACAAAGAAGACCATGTTAGCAACGGTTAAAGGGTGAGTACATTTTTTTGAGACACCCTGTATAATGAACGTTTGAAGTTGAATCGCTATTTGGAAGTACAGGGGAACTGTACTTCGAAAAAGCGTTAAGCAACGAAAATGATTCCAGAACTTCGCAATTTTAGCTACGAAAGACGTTTTCAACACTTTGAACTTATCTCCCTAGAACAAAGAAGACTGCGAGGACAACTTATTGAGACCTATAAGTATCTCAACGGCCTTAACGATGTTACCCTGGAAGGGCTTTTCGAAAGAGACGGTAAGATGCGAACCAGAAATAGCGGCTAAATATTAATGAGAAACTTCAAGATATCCCAAGCTATGAACTTCTTTCACGTTAAAATTGCAGTAACTTGGAACCAGCTGCCCGAAAACATCGTTTCTGCTGGAACTGGGAATACATTCAAAAATCATCTCGACAAATATTGGATTACGAAACCCCCAGGATTATAACGTACTGATACTATGTCCCTAACTCCTAGGGCCATTGTATGATTGAGATAAATGTGCGTGACTGAAATGCCTGTGTGTGAGTGAAGTGCGTGTACGTGACTGAATTGACTTACAGGATTAAGATGTACATACATGATTGATGCCCTTATTTTAACACGTTGACTCCGAAGTCGTACGTGTGTGGGCCACTTAGGTTAGGTTCTGTAAATTTTACAGTGCTTTCTAGTAATAATATGTACAAAGTGAAGATTTACACCGGCCAGGCAATCGGAGGCAACGTGTTAAACGGCATGGGACTTGGGTAACAACCCAAGAATGGGCCAAACGGCTCGTTTCCATTGCCTTATTCTATTTTATTCTAACTGGACCACCAAGTGGACGATAGGATTGGCTTGAAGTATTTCCCACTGGTGTGCAAATGTTTTACAGATCTAGCAATAGAAGGAAGGAATGAACGTAACGTCGCAGTTGCTTTTCGTGGTAAGGCTGGGAGGAAATCATTGCAGATTGTTGAAGTTGTTTCTACGATATGTTGGAACTCACGGCCAAATGTGCATCACACGAAGTAAAATCTTCACAACTCTAGATCAAAGAATACTCAAATTGTTATTGCCTAGTCTCTTTTGGGTAGTCGTGTACGCATACTGAGCATACTTTTACGTTGTTCTTCATTGCAGCATGGAGACCTACGCATACAGGTCGGAAAATTCATCTTAACACGTTGACTCCGAAGTGGTACGTGTGTGTGCCACTTAGTTTAGGTTCTGTAATTTTTTCAGAGCCTTTTAGTGACTATGCGTACAAAGTGAAGTTTTACACCAATCAGGCAATCGGAGGCAACGTGTTAATATTGCATAGAAAATGTGTTATCATACGATGCAACTGTATACGCCAGAAACAAGCAACTCAGGCAGTCAAAGCCCAGCTGGACAACCCCGAGTGGTGCCTTGCTGATATTATTTACAAAACAGAATCTAATCCTAGAACGCAGATCCATTACAGCCAATCTCTTGATTCATCCCGCTTACTCGTCAGCAGTTAGCGAGTTAATCCCAGACTTTGTAGTTGATAAATGCGCGTGAATTCAATGATTTATTGCTTTTGCTCCCATAAAACCTTTAAAGGCATGCAATTTATGAGTATATAGTTTCAGAAGACGTTTCGAGTTGGAAGAAAATGTTCAGTGCCGAATGTCTTTATTTACGTGTATGAACTTCCTCTCATACTTCTATGAGATCCTTAAATTAAACGCATTTCAATAAGCTAACAAACTGTTCGTTCACTGTATTTCAAGTTTCTACCAACATGTATTTCATATTAACACATTTCCTGCGAAGTGACCCACCGGTGGGTCACTCAGGTTAGGTTCTGTAATTTTTTCAAACCTTTCTAGTGACTGTGTGTACAAAGTAAAGATTTGCACTGGCTAGGAAATCGCAGGAAACGTGTTAACTTAGTAACGAGAATAGGAACTCATACACCGTCTTATTTATTCACCGCAAGTAAAAATTTACAGAACATCCTGACACAACAAAGAAAACACCTTGAAAGTTGAAAACAGTAAAGAACAGCAAGCTCCAACACAGGGATAGCAAGACTAGCCCATCCATTTGAAAGACAACTCTCACTAACACTAAGACAGCTCACACAATTTTAGGATGCTCCTTCCAATACACTGCTAGCCCACGTAATTGGAGAATTCTCTTCTTCAATAATACATTAGCTCAAACAATGTGAAAAGTCAACTCTCTAACGCTAAGGCAGTTCCAGTAATTTAAGGACTTTGCTTTATGAAGCTAAGACAGCCCAATCTATGAAAGGACAGCTCTCCTTAACAGTAAGGCAGTCCACACGATTAGAAACTCTTCTAAAATGATACAGAAGCGAATCAAAACATAGAGGACTACGCTTGAATTGAAATTGGAATGCACCCTATCAAACACGAGTAAATAAGTCTAATGCACACAGAGAAGCTCTTTAAATTGTCACAGCCAACAACACAGAACGCAACAAATAAGAAAAGCTATGTAGATCTGCACACATATATAACCATAATATAAAGAGAACAATGCCACGACGCACGTGCACTTCATTTCAAATGATTGGAGTATAACTTATAATATTCTGCAATGCAAATAAATTTTCTATTTTAAGATACATCAATATTTTCTTTTGCTCCTTTTTCATCAGAAATATGTAACATATGATCTTTTATACCATGCATGAATTTGACTTTCTGAGTAGACAACAGGTAAAATAGAAAATACAAGTTCGATTATGTCATTGGGTTACACCTAATAGAAATTGACGTCTATTGGATGCCATATACAGCAGAGCTAAGTCTTTCTGGTGGTCACACTCGGACTCCACGTGATATCAACTGTCACGTGTATAGCCAAACTATCTGGCAGTCACACTCGGACTCCACGTGATATCAACTGTCACGTCGTACATACGCAAGTGTAATTGAACACGTGCGGCAAGCCGTCACCACAGCGTCAATTTTCTAGACGCTGCATTCATCAACACCGCCGTAGACAGAGAATCAATGGCGTGCAATTTACACTTTAATGGGTTTGACCAAAGGCTAAGAAATTGACCTCATTCATCATAGCTGGTGCCTCCGGCCTAAATGATTCCGGTCAATGCGGTCCTGTCCCACTGCATGGTCTCGGGCAATGTGATCCCACTGCTTGGTCTCGGCCAATGTGATCCCACTGCTTGGTCTCGGGCAATGTGATCCCACTGCTTGGTCTCGGGCAATGTGATCCCGCTGCTTGGTCTCGGGCAATGTGATCCCGCTGCTTGGTCTCGGGCAATGCGGTCTCAGTGCTTGGTCTCGTGCAATGAGGTCTTGCTACCTGATCTCGTGCAATGAGGTCTTGCTACTTGATCTCGGGCAATGCGGTCTTATTACTTGATTTCGGGCAATGCGGTCTTACTACTTGATCTCAGGCAATGCGGTCTTACTACTTGATCTCGGGCAATGCGGTCTTACGACTTGATCTCGGGCAATGCGGTCTTACGACTTGATCTCGGGCAATGCGGTCTTACTACTTGATCTCGGGCAATGCGGTCTTACGACTTGATCTCGGGCAATGCGGTCTCGTTCTCTAAACTTTAAGGAACAGGAAACCAAACTGTTTTATCGCAGCTCGTAATTTCATATAGGAGTAATTTAAAGGTTTCAGGAGTAATTTAAATAATATTTTTTTCAGCCAGAAGCAAAACGTGTCTGCCACAATGAAGATCTTAAACCAAAAACAATTTCTTAACAATGGAAGTGAAAGAACTAATTTTGAAAAAAATAACGAGCGCCAAGAATCAATTTAGTTTTTATAAGATTAATAATTAATATTTAAAAAAATGATTTTTTCAAAAAATTTGTTACATATACCAACAGATTTTCCTATTGCCGATTCTCCTATCCCAATAAGTTCATGCTCAAAATTTCGCAAAATTGAGTAAATAAAAAATGGTGTCAATAAATCTAATACGCCTTTTAACATGAACTTCGATGATCTTCAGCCTTCAGTTAGACTAAATACTTACTGCCCTCATTAATCGTAAAACTTTATCTCAGTAAGAAAAGCACTTGCAGGTTGATATTCATGCCCTAAAGCTAGAAAGGAGCGACAAAATTCGTTATTTTACTTCACAAAAACGAAGAAAAATACTACGGAGACAAAGTTGGACGCCTAAGGGCCCTCTGGATGTCTCTGAACAGGCCACAACTCTGCGGGTTTTTCTCGCCCGACTCGAGGACCGCTCTCCAGAAATGAAGCTTTTGGCAAAACAGCAATTCAGGTTTGTTGAAAGATTATTCAGGAATGAGAATTGTTGGCGATATCACTGGTAGTAATAAGTATTATTAGTGTAAAAATACTAATTATAATCCGATGAAATTTAAACAAAAACAAACTTTCAAGAAACACCCTCGTATCAAGGAGCTGCATGCGAATTTTCAAAGAAGAGTTAGCCGACTTGATATTTATTTTTATAAGAAGGAAAACTAGAATGTCACAGCAGTCAGGGATTCATTTATGCAGGATACCCAGTAATTCTAACGTAAATATGATGAGACAGTATGACGATGCGCACTGCATTCAATTCGATCCAAAAATTTGAAAAACCAGATTATCGTGCATGTCAACAGAAGATTAACACATATTACAGGGAAGGAAAGCAAAGTGCATCATTCACTTTGCTCAGTAACATCCATCACACCGGCGCAAAAGACAAGCGGATTCCTTAAAAATGAAATTTCCCAGACGATGACGGAATGTGCTAACGAAGTAGAAAACAGTGTTGCAACCAGTTCAATTTGTGCGAAACGACAGGGGAAATAAATTATTCAAAGTTTAAATGGATGAATAAATAAATAGCGAGACAAATATTTCAATTGAAATGAAATGATTTGAGAAGTAAGAAAGACACGTAATGTTTAGAAAAACTTATGAATCAAATTTTTCACACGTAGGAAAACGATATTTAGCGTGCGCTGCAGTGGTTAGCACATCGGACTATGCACCAAGGCTATGTACCCTAAAATAAATATATCGTCGTAAAGAAGCTTTGTTCACTTTCAAAATAGAGCGATATTTCTAACACCTCCAAATATTTACGGGATACTAAAAAACGTCCTCCTGTTGTTTATCATCTGATAATTCTCAGCTGGAATACTTCGTAAACTCTTAAGGCTTTGAGTTGGAGATTATAACACAACAAATTACCATTGACACGATTTTCTAATTCTTGCATCTTTTCTCAAAACATGTTTTAGCATTTTTTTGAGTTCCCATTGTTTTTTCAGTGGATTTTTTACCAAAATAATGCGAACTGAAAATAATGCAAATAATGTGTAAATTTGCTTGAAACAGTGAGTTTAATTCATTAACACTCATCTGTACAAAAGAAATACATTGTGTGTGCACTTTATAAAGAAAATAGTATTAATCTTTATTTGATTATCAGTTTAACGATCAATTCAGAAAAGAATGAAACTAATAACAAACAAACTAACATTTTTGTTGCACCTCTGAAAGCAAATTATGCGTATTGTAAAAGTAAAAAATCGCAAGGAAACTTACTACTTATAAAGCGTTTCTCTCATCCGTTGCATTAAGAGTGTGGTCAGGAATTATAGGACACCAGGAGATGTAACCAAATTATATAACATTTTCATTTATTCAACAATGAATGTTGAAGGCGTGTTCTGAATAGACAAACAGTTACTTTTGACATGACCCTGAAATGCCTAATTTTCAGTAGCTCGTTGCATATTAGGATCTTTAGGGATTAAAAGTAATACATTAGAGTTAGTGTTTAACAGCTAGAGAAGAAAGCATGGCCGCTCGAGTTAGAGTTCAAGCTAACCAGAGCTTAAATATTTTTGTAAAGCAGCTCTTGGCGACACTTTATTTAATATCAAGATGAACAATTGACTGATCATTTTAACTCTTGAAAGATCACCGTGCTCATGAAGTCCGTTTTTATGAAGGATCAATTTTTTATTTAAAGTTGCTTAAGTTAGCCTTATTCATAATGCATCAATAATATCGGTAACTATAAATTTTACATTAATAGAATTTTATTAATGAGGAAAAAGTGGCCGGGCTTGATAACCCCATGGAGTTTCTGATGCCATACATAGTTGTCGGTCTTTCTAGGTTTAACGTAGAAGTTTCTGGGTATTTTTATTCATTTTCAACACCTATGGCACGATAATTTGTTCAGATCGAAGTTAAAATCTTCGCATACAGGGATCCTTCAATATTGTACTTAAAATATGTTGCTCAATTACCTTTTAGGCAGGGTTGTTATTAGAAATGAAACTAGCGAATACAAATTAATTCTCATGGTAATGGTCGACGGAGTAAAACGCTTAATGGCAAAATTAATTTAGGCAAAGTCAACAATTGTATGGAAGACACTATGCAAAAATAAGAAATGTCCTCGACGTGGATCCTTGGAACAGAAAGTTTGAAATAAGGTAAATATTTTTAGTAATCCTTAGCTAAATAAAAGAATTCGGTTCTTTCTGAGAAACCACACAGTAACACAACACCAGGCTGCTTAACCCTATTGTGAAGTCATTTCGAGTTCTTCTCTAATCTCAGCTGCTTAGGAACCATGTTGTTCTGAAAAGACACAAATGTTTTCGGTGCCTTTAATTAGAGTTTGATGACGTTTTCTAGGACTTCGGTTGACTTTTGACGATCAGAAAATTTTTCCTCTTGTGGCTTTGAAACAGAAGTTGAGGACGAAATTAGTTGAAAGAACTTGAATGGCACGATAAAAACTTTCTTTAGATCAACTTGTAGGCTCTTGTTCTTTCAAAAAGTGATAACATTTTCAGAAAGCGGGAGAGAATAATTTTTGTCTAGCCACTACACGTCGTTTCTGCCTATCTACAAACAGAAGGCTGGGACTTCTCTACATTATACTTGTCACCAAAAATCCTCAAGGGCTGAGCGTTCGACATCGAGATCAATAATTCATCTCACTCTGAGTGGGAAGATGACAAAAGGGAACTGATGGATAAGATGACTGGAAGGGCAGAAAATGGTAGGAAAAGGTGAAAAATAACTCTCATGCTCAAATGAAGCATGCAAGCTTTAAAATGCGACTGGGAAATTAGGAAATTTGGTGGGAGTTTTGTATGGTGGGCGTTTAGTCAACAAATTTTGAAGCGCGACGCAGAAATTTGGGAGTTCAGTAATATGGCACGCGCAAGGGAAACCGAGTGCTTAATAATGAAGCGTGGCTTTTTTTCTGAAAGAGCGAACGTGTGTCTTGAAAACTCAACACTTTAACTGCATCTCTGGGTTTGGTGGCTTTGTAGATGCAGGTTGTGGTTTACCATATGTGGTGCACGATGCAGTTAGTGTCAAACAAAGAATCGATCAGGAGAATTGACGATATTGAGATTTGAATGTAATTACCAGTGAGACTAGAGGAAGTGACTGGATAGCTCACGTTGCCTTGGGTTCATGGAAATGCATGCAGAACACAAGCTGTGGAAGGGGGAACGTGTGGTGCAGTTCAAGATGAGGAAAGTTTTATTTGCCTTCTATGTAAGTGAATGAAGGTCCGGAGCCTAATGAACGAGACTATACCAAACACAGAAAGATATCGGCGTAGTGTATATTAATGAACGTACAGTATATTGTAGCTCATCATTCTCATAATCTAAGTTTTGCACAGCAAAAGTGAATCCAACTGAGACGGTAGAAAGGGCTCAAGAATGAGTTGAATAAGCTTGTTTTTCAAGGATCAAAAAGGAGCTTGAAGTCTATTGAGGAGAACTTTAGAGTAAGAACCGCTGGATGAGGTCATCTAAGAAGCTAGTAAGACCACAATTAACGAGGCTGGAAATAATACTCATGAAAATAGCCTTAATAGATGCACTTGTACGTGTATATATGTATCTAATATACTCGTATGTACGTGCGTCTTTGCCTGTTGAAAGAAATAAAGTTCGGACAAGTCAGAGACTGGTGCCATATTTGAGATGTGTTACCCGAACTTCCAGTTATTACCATCTGACATAATAACAAAATGGAAAAGGTGTCTTTTTACTAGGTAACTTTTCTTGAGAACACGACTCTGTTACTTTACTTGTCACTCACACTGGAGCTGCGTCGCTTCGCTCATTCACTCTTTGTTGACACACGTCAGAATTGACTTATATATCATTTCTGGTCTATTTACTGCACAAGCTTCACGTGTGTTGCCACAAGTGCATCCCACGTGTGTTGCCACAAGTGCATCCCACGTGTTGCCACAAGTGCACCTCACGTGTGTTGCCACAAGTGCGCCCCACGTGTGTTGCCACAAGTGCACCCCACGTGTGTTGCCAGATGTGCGCCCCACGTACTGCAGAAGGGACACTGCATGCATCGCAACGTGGGGGTTGCTGTGCTCTGTGGGGGCGACCTTTGGGCAGTTCCCGGAGCCCATCCTTCCTGTCACACATGTATTATTCGGCACGACATTTGGGTGACATTACTACCTCGGTCTCTCACGCGCGTCTCACCAAACCATCCTAGGATCAATGATCTTCAGGTAATAGTGAAAAGCCATGCTAGCGTACACTTGCACTGGGTGTACACACTAGTACTAGGTATAAACACTAGCAATGGATGTGTACACACTAGCACTGGGTGTGTACACACTAGCACTGGGTGTGCACACACAGTATTCTGACACTTGAAGTATCTCGCTACTA
>VCRD01001937.1:0-22926 GCA_006783055.1 Trinorchestia longiramus
AGCTACTGCCATGGTAGCACAGCTACTGCCATGGTAGCATAGCTACTGCCATGGTAGCATAGCTACTGCCATGGTAGCACAGCTACTGCCATGGTAGCATAGCTACTGCCATGGTAGCACAGCTACTGCCATGGTAACATAGCTACTGCCATGGTAGCATTGCCAGTGCCACATTATCATAGTTACTACCGTGGTACGGTTAGGTTAAGTGCAGTTCTCTCAAATAACATCTGCTGATCAATAGGACGTTGTTTTGCATGACAACGATACTTATGCGAGGTATGTAAAATTGCTAGATAATTACATTGAATCTTGAGCTCTTTTCGAAAAAAAAGTGAGCCTCGCATAAACATCATCATCTTGGCTGGTCCTTGAGCACATGGTGAACTACGTCTTTGTGACGAAATGCAAGAACTGACGCAGACACACGCATGAATGACCCATTCACTGCTCGCAGGCAGGAAAATGAAGGTACAGGTCAAAAGCACCTTGCACAACTTGAAGAGCAATACCGGTTTCCCCATTAGATGGTATCCTTGATACAGGATAATATTGCACGATGCCTTCGTCAGTCAGACGGACAGTAAGGTGGACCTTGTGTGGAATATTGTCCTTCATGGACTGACCGATGTTATTAGCCTCATAATTTCTGTCAAACATCACTTCATTTCAAGCAGAATCTCTGACAAAACTAATTAATGTATTTTCAAGATGAAGTTTCATCTTTCAGAAAAAGTGAAGTGGAAGAACATTTATTTAGTGACAGTCAGAAGGAAAAAATGAATTAGATGGAGTTCTCTCATCAGAGCTGCGGATTGAAAACTAAAACAAACGTGACTCTAGAATCTAGACTCACTTGCAAAATTTTGAAGTTCCATGGACCCAAGAAAACATTTATTTCTGGCTAATTGATTACTACTTCCACCGACCATAACACTCGTAGGTTGAATATGCAATACTTTGCACATATAAAATCACACAATTACACAAGAGAGTTACTCTCTCTCTGAATACACCACGTCGTTACTCTAGTCTTTCAAGCGCTGGCAATGCTTTCTTATCCTTCGAATGAATTTTTGAGAATATTCTGCACACCTGTGGTGGTGTTCTACCTCGGATTTTATTATGATTTTCAAGTTCATGTGAAGAGTAGTTAGCGTAAATATCGTCCTTTAAATAAACTTCCAGATTGTTTTCAATTTAAAACGGAATGTGCCTTTCTCCCCCAGCGAAGGGGTTTAGGGGGTTTGGGTTTCTCCCAAGCTGCATCGTTGTTCCAAGAAAATTAACACCATTTACGGTGTAATGTCAAGGATATATTCTTACGTAGAATGTATTTGTACGTCATCATCAGATCATACTGAGGTTTCTTAATTGGAACCCGTCGTAACATAGGAAGTACGTGTAGTAATAGCCCCTCCCCAGTACGACACCCACCATGGGTGGAAATTTGTACTGTAGATGAGGAACAAACTGCTAAGTTTCCCGGCAAACCTTAGTAGAAAAAGAAACCTAGCTGCATATATTGCGCAAATATTGCGTGAAATTCCACATACTTCACAGTGGGGGAGTAGTAAATGGATTATTGTGTAAAGACCAGCATTCAAGCACATGTGCTCAGAGTTCAGCTGTGCTGGATGGCGTGCATCTCAATTTATGTTATTTCTCCTCGTTCCTTTTCGCCTGTCGACGCCATTGTACCAATAAAGCATCTGTCCACTGGTACCTTATCATGTACCTCATAGCGTGTACCTTCATATCAGAGTTGCACGCGCGGCTACATCAGCCTCATGATATGGGGTGATGTAATGGGGTGATGTAATGTCGTGATGTGATGTTATGATGTGATGTCGTGATGTGATGTTATGATGTGATGTCGTGATGTGATGTCATGATGTGATGTGTCATGATGTGATGTTATGATGTGATGTCGTGATGTGATGTCATGATGTGATGTGTCATGATGTGATGTTATGATGTGATGTTATGATATGATGTCATGTGATGTTTTGATGCGATGTTTTGATGTGATGTTATGATATGATGTCATGATGTGATGTTATGATGTGATGTCATGATGTGATGTGTCATGATGTGATGTCATGATGTGATGTCATGATGTGATGTCATGATGCGATGTCGTGATGTGATGTGTCATGATGTGATGTGATGTCATGATGTGATGTTATGATGTGATGTCACAATGTGATGTGTCATGATGTGATGCGATGTTATGATGTGATGTCATGATGTGATGTGATGTCATGATGTGTTGTTATGATGTGATGTCATAATGTGATGTGTCATGATGTGATGCGATGTTATGATGTGATGTCATGATGTGATGTCATGATGTGATGCGATGTTATGATGTGATGTCATGATGTGATATCATGATGCGATGTCGTGATGTGATGTCATGATGTATGAATAAAACTTATGAACAATGAAGTAACTGATCAATTGACCATCATCACGGAACCCACGACCACTTGACTATCATCAGCGATGCCGTGACCAATTGAACAAATTCTTCGTGCGTTTTACAAATGATTCTTGACATGATCAAATTTATTTGATTGATACTTACAATATCACTTGATCGGCAATTATCTAAACTCGCAACATCTGAGTCCTGTTTCTGTACTCACAATATAATTTTGATAGTATTATTTTAATCATTATTTGATGCAATCCATATTGGTATTTGAAATAACACTAAAATGATATTCTGATGATTTCCTGTAATACCAAACTTTATCCTTTGTGATAACCTTTCTAGATAAATAATGTCGTATTTCTAACCAACGTCTTGCACAAAACATGTAGATTGGCACTAGACAACATCTACGTAGATTTTAAAGTAGATCTGTCGAAACTACGATTCCTGAACCACAAACAGTTTTTGAAACACGACAGTTTTTAATTTCAAACACTAATGTTAGTCTTAAAACAAACATTTTCGGTTCTATAGTTTCGAGATTTCAAAAATAACAGTTCTTTAATCCGGCACTACCATACGCCTACTCTAAAACTGCCCGTGTTTTCAAACAAGGATGATACAGACGAACGTACTTGTGGAAGTGTAAGTTGTTAGGCTAGCTCTTAGATAAACAGAAATACAAGATAAATAAATAGGATTAATAAACGTGTGGCATTTTGTATAATTTTGATGCTGTATATGTGTTTTAAATTAAACTTTTGAAACTTGAGGCCTCCACTTTGCGGCTTCACTAGACGAGAGGAGCGAGTATTAAAATTGTATACAAAATTATAGTTTATTTTTACGATGTGTTTTGTTCAGCACAGTCAAAAAAGCAACACCTCAATACAAATACAGTTGAAAATTGATTAAAATATTGGAAACACGACCCCAAGTGTATATCTTTGGTACATGTCATAGTGTATATACTTTGGATCATGTCCTATAGTAGAATGAACCATAGGATACATCATGCGACTACTCCCTTCTATAATTTCAACGTATGAATAATTATAATTATCATAAATTCTCACTAACTGTAATCAACACACATTATAATTTGTCCTGTAACAAGTTTAGTCTGTTTGTGGCAGACAATTTAGGACCATAATTCACTTAAAACTGAAGGGAGAACTAGCGACAGTTTATGACCATAATTCACTTAAAACTGAAGGGAGAACTAGGGAACTTAAAACTAGCCTGAACCCTATTCATTTTTATTCATGAATGCATTTTCCGTAATAGACTCCTGCCCAAAGACGGGTTTCATAATTTTTTTTCTTTAGTTTTCAACAAACTCGTTAATCATTCGAGTTATTGAGAGAAGAACGTTGGCAAATAATGAATGTTGAGATAAATGAACACGGAAAATATTAATGTTCTGAGAGTTTTCATTCACAGATTATTTAGATGTCCAAGAAATATCGACAACGAGGGAATGCGATCGTTATGGAGAATTAATATTGATGAAATAAACTGGCGTGGAGATCAGCGGTCTCCAATGACTGATTTAACCCTGGATCGATGGATAAAAATAAGCAGCAGCGGAGACTAGGTGGAGCTAATATGAAGCCCAGCCACTTTTCAGTTATTTTATGACCAATTATTTTATTGAATTATGCCTTTTATTAAAGTCATAGAGTTTCATTCTCTAAAAATCATTTAATAACAATTTACGAGCTTGTTAATTTTGACACTGGGCCTCCCAGGCCCACCTCGTCGTGTCAGGGTTAAGGTATTTTAGTGCTAAAACTATACTTGCTTACGTCACTACTTCAAAGATCTGATACATGCAAAATGACTGACACTGTGCGAAGCACCCAATATGCTCTCATGAAATTGAGTTTTTAACAAAAATAAAAATAGTAATTAAAAATTGATATTCTGTACGTATATATTTTCCTCCGAAAAAACATAATTTTCACAACATCTCAGAATGGATATTCGGAAAACAATTACGTGTGCGTGAAGGACAATAAATTGGCTCACGAATATTTGATGTGTAACATGGACATTCGAACTGCGTATAGAACAGACGTGCATTCCGGACGATTAGCAAACCAAGTGACTGTCTGCGCAAGACTTGCATAATTGTTCTTATCAATGCTTCAATTGAGCATATCTGCAGCGTAATTATTGACTCACCACTCTAGATGTAAGGACTTTACTCGTTGATAGCAGAGTCAGCATGTTTGTGGCTGAAGTGCAGTACCACGTGAAAGCTTGAGTAAGAATTCGTACCTTATAGACTTTCTTGAGTCGCTAGCTTCAGAAATATCAATGGATGAAGTATGTTCAAGACACGTTCAGATGAAAGTAGTATATGAATTACAGGTCGTCTTTCTTCCGGATAATTTTTTGTGGATCTTTGATCCTATGATTTTCCCCTCAACTTTTGCAAAGAGAACATTAGCACTCGGTTCGGGATTTCCGGAGCCAATGGTCCCAAAACTCGGAGTTTCAGAGCCAAGGATTCCAGAACCAAGAACTTTAAATCCGAGAGTCCCAGAACTAGAAGTTTCAAAACCAGGGGTTCCCAGAGTTATGAGTTTCAGAGTTCAGGGTTCCAAAGCTAAGTGTTTCAGAGCCAGGGGTTGTAGCGCAATTGGTTTCGGAATCAGAGGCCACGGAAATAGAAGTTCAGCTAAAAGCTTGCAGTCAATTGAGCGCTTATGACTATATTTCATTGACCAAACTGCGTCGGGGCTTACATTGCAGATGATGAAACTAGATGCACAGTGTTGGGAAAAATCCTTCAGTTCTAAAGCAAGAATATCGTTTTGTTACACGATCGACCTTTAACAGTAAACAAGAAACCTTGCAATACAAGTTCCTGAAGAAGAACAAGTGTCTCAATGATCTCCATTAGCTAAGTTGTAAGTTGCTGCCTAACTGCACAGTTCTGCGGGCGATGCTGTACCGTAACGCGGCTGTGACTAGAAGGCTTCCTTGTTTAAATTACTCTCAAGTTCATGTCAGTTGCTTATTATAGTAATTTATAACTTTTACAGTTTATAAATGTTATTGTATATAAGTGATTTTTATGTTTAAAATAACAAATTACAACTCATAACATAGCGTAAAAGAGATGAGGATGGAAGCCAGATAAACTGGAGTAGACTTTTTGCAATTTCAGCCCACTGTAACTTTAACAAGTGATCGATATTGTAATACTTTCAGTAGAAATTAGCTTTTGAATTGGCTTTCTTTAGGGATTTCAAGACGAAAGTGAACTTTAGTTAAGTTATTGATCCCCCATATCAGCCCCGGCTTTCTCGAAGTCCCAGATATTTCAGATACGACTTCTGAGTTCATAAGTATCCAAACTGTTGCTATAGTAGCGAAGCTAAAGCAAGCAGAGCGAAGCTGCAGGGAACAGATTGACCTCAAATTCTGTTGTGATTGACCTTAAATTGACACTTTTTATCTTACGAAAGTGGATGTTGCTGAAACATAGACCTAATCGTGCAAATTCACAATATAAATACGTAAATTTTAGACGAAAATTCTTTCTTTTACATCTCGTAAGTAATGCGTGTGCACGATAGTCTTTAATACTCTGGAGTATATTTAAAACAATCATTCAATTTTGCGGGTGGAAGATTGACCACAATAAATAAACGTGTGTTAAAATGACTACTATTGAGCTTATGTATAAACATGTGAAATAATTTTAATGAAATATCAGTTTAAATGAAAGTAATCTGAAAAAACTAGTCTCGACCCTTGTCTTCCGGCGTGTTTGCACTCGAAAGCATCATCCAAAAGCGATTCGAGGTCATTTTCTTTCGAGCTCGAGAACACAGGATGTATGGACTAAATTAGTATAATAAGTGGGCAGATCATGCAGACGTCCCTTTTTCCCTCATCTCTTTAAGTGGCCTCATTCATCACCCAACGATGAGAAACCCTCACTCATTAAGGCATCTCTTGACCATCTCTCATTAATGCCTTACTTGACCCTCTCATTAATAGCTCTCGTACCCTCACTCATTAGGACTTGCTCATTAGGGTCACCGAATTAGTATCAAGGTTAAGCATCAGGAAGGCATGCAACTAATTTTGTTTAGGGGAAGTTACACAGGCGATATTCAATTTTGTTCTCGGGAGCTGGCCATTGGCGTTGGAAATTGGCAACTGGTATTAGACATTGGTCGCTTGAGTTGGAAATTCATAACTTATGTTGGGGATGGACAACTGGTGATGGAACTTCGCTTCTGGTGTTGAAAACGGGCAACTGATGTTGGGAATTGGCAACTGGACATAAAAACTGGCACCTGGTGTTAAAATTGACGATTGGTACCAAAAACTACTCAGGTTTAAGGAGCTAACTCAGACGACTTCGAAATGCAAGGGGTTATTTTGTTCTTCGACGTCGCGTTTTTGAACGTGTTTACCAATGTGGTGTGGCTTAAATTAGCGCTAGTTTCTTATGAACCTCCCACGATAGCATACAATACTCTCAATTGGCTGGCATTTTAATGTAAAAACCAAAAGAAAATACCAGGGCCGGAGTTCAGAAAATATTGACCCATGTATTGCGTAGAACAAAGTTTACTACATGACTCAAGAAGAAATGATTCATACTCCGCATTAGTCAGTCTTTAACCGGAAGAAACGAAAGTCGCTTGCCGCCTTCATTGCAGTTTAGCCAACGATGACGCATAGTCATGAGCTATATTCTTGTTGCAGATGCATTGCAGGGTCATGGCCGTAGACGCAGCCATCCATGTTCATGCGTACATTAAGACGATACGGCGTATGTGTACAAGCTGAGCTTATCGCCGTAATCACCTTCCCGTGTTCAGTAAACGAAACCATCTTCCTGCATGTCGCTTTCTGTCTTCCTCTTGATGTAGCCCGCTGCGTCGGGTTTAAATTAAAGAGCTATGAGACGAGCACCACATCATCTCAAGGTCCATTGAAGACGTCGTGGAGGAGGAACTGCAGTTGTGACGTGTTGATCTCATGATAGTGGATGAGGATCTCAAAAGAGAGTACCAAAAAACCTGCTTGCACATGAATGAACTTATATGATCATCATAGAGTGTGCGTCCACGTTCTTCCCATTACATTATGATGCAAATGACGTAATCACATTGACAAAAACGTAGCGGTGTTATGAACTCTTCCAAATCTGCTGGGACATATATGTATGTCCTACAGATATTTTTGACACGACTAGCATGCTGTATATGCCCCAAAATACATTGACGTACATCAAAATCATTTACAAGTGCAACAATTAATAGATCATTATTTCTGCTAGGATACAATTACCAACTACTATTTTTCTTCTCATTTTTTATGTCTAAATTAGTACTTCAACAATCAAAAGGACCATGATGTCCTCAGTTGGAAAAGTGGTAAAACAAAACCTGAAGTGTTAATCGATCAAACGCAGCAAAAACTCAAGTGCGTTCATTACCGAATCCCCAATTGGAGGAATGAAAAATGGAAGACTACTACATATCTTGAATGGTGTCATTTATGTGAAAGTTCATTAATTTAATATTTATAGAACTCTTAGTACGTTTCACGGTTTTGCTGATTTAGACCTTGCCGGCAGTATGACCAACGTTCAGCCAATGAACAGCATGTTCTTGTGTTACATTTCCCTCTCCGGGGAAAAATGAGGTCGTTAAAGGGTCAACGACGTGTGTGCACACGTAAAAGGGTTGAAGAAAGCATGAATGACTGTCTACATCATAAGCAATGCAAGCAGCATACTCACATGATGCAACAGCTCCGTACTTCCTTCCGTCGACCTCATCAGCATCATTTATTCGGCGCTACTTCAGATGATGACCAACCCTTCATCGGTAGTGGACTGCAGGAAAAGAAATGAAAGGGTACAGTATTAGATGAACTGAGATATGAAGCGGCATAATATTAGGTGAACTGAGATATGAAGCGGCGTAGTATTAGGTGAACTGAGATATGAAGCGGCGTAATATTAGGTGAACTGAGATATGAAGCGGCGTAATATTAGGTGAACTGAGATATGAAGCGGCGTAATATTCGATGAATTAAGAAACGAACGGGTGCAGTATTCGCTGAGCTGAGAAATGAAGGAGTGCAATATTTTGTGAACTGAGAAACAACTCTTCGAAATCTCAGTTAACAGCAGAAATAAAACAGAATAAATAGAATACGGCAACAGGAATGAGCCGTTTGGTCCATTCTTGGGCTGCTACCTCAAAGCTGTCTAGCGTAATGGCATCAGTCACGCACATGCACCACAACATACACAAGTATTTCAGTCACGTGCTTACACCTTAACACGTTTGTTGCGATGCGACCCACCGGTGGGTCACTTAGGTTAGGTTCTGTAATTTTTTCAGATCCTTCTAGTGACTATACGTACAAAGTGAAGTTTTACACCAATCAGGCAATCGCAACGAACGTGTTAAACAATTGCAAGCACTTCCGTCTTCCAAATCTTTTATTTGATAGAATATGGACACAGAATTCCTCAGAAATGAATATCAAACACAGACGAAGGGTACTCAATTCATGTGAAGTACAAATTCTCCGGTCATAAATAAACAAAGTATGATACATAAGTTTAAATGATTCATGGACATAGGGTTGTGAATTCACAGTACATCAGTCACATTTTCCTCACCTCCCCCTCTGGTATAAGACAACGTGTACATGTTCTTCCTTCTACTACCTAATGTTCTACGTATGGTTGACACAGCATTGGACTTGGGTAGCACAGCATGGGTTCGGAAGTCAGGTTTTTGCCCTTCAAAATGTGCAAATATAAACCTCGACGTCAAGCGTCTCGCAGCACTCAGAGGATGCGAAAGATTTCACTATGAACGTCAGGGAAAGCAATACATTGTAATTAGTTTAAAAATGTTTAACGGGAGCGCTCTGATCTCAAGATAACTTTCAACAAGGACGCTGGAATGACAGAAACAAATACGATTTAAATCAGAATACATCACCAATACATGAACACGCAGATATATGGAACATTTTCTTCCGGTTCATAGACGTTTTAACAAGTTTGTTGCCATGCGACCCACCGGTGGGTCACTTAGGTTAGGTTCTGTAATTTTTCCAAGTCTTTTAGTGATTATGCGTACGAAGTAAAGATTTGCACCGGCTAGGCAATCGCAACAAACGTGTTAAATTTATTGAATGTATCAGGGCTACAAAATGTAAAGATCTAAGTTTTCTGAGCCGGACTAAATGCGTGAATTTACCTGCAATTTAATTTTAGCGCAGATTGTTCATCAAAATGTTGTCTTTGAAAGTCGGAAGAGACTAGTCCGACGACTACGGCATTCACGCTCTGCAGCAGGAATACAAAATGCTCGGCGTTTTGAACCAACGTACTGAGGTTAGATTTTGAATCTAACTGCTTCAGCACTGAAGATAGAATCTCTCCGTTCCGAAACATATGATATTAAAGAAGTTTCCTTTTGCATTGGTTCTTTTATCATTTTGCGTGTGAGATTTCCAGGAAATTTACCAATTAGCACTATAATAATGATGTATGTGAGGAAGTATTGGAGTTAGTTGGTAGCACACCTTTGAATGAAAAAGGTAGAAAACTACATGCTTCAGGAATATGAACACACATTGACCAACTTTACGAGCATGAGAAGTCAGAGCCGAGACTGTTCTCTCCAAATCGTTTCAACAGAATCAAAAATAGTTCAAATCGAAAAAAGTTAGTTTCCAATCTACCGATAACTAAACTTATTTGCTACTCGAGTAGATCTTGACATGAAATTATGAACTAATGAATGCAAGCAGTCACCATGAGCTCCAAAAATGAGTTTAAAGGTTAGATGTGGATCACTTCAGTTTAATTAAATATATCTAACCTACATATTTCTTCATAATAAGCATAATTAATAAAGGATTCTATAAAAATAATTCAGTTACTTCACGAAGAGTTACAATCAATTCTTTGTAACGAATAATTAATAACTACTTAATGTACTATTAATATAATTAATAACTATGTTATTGTAACAACTATTGCAATAACATCAATAATGAATAACTTAAAATATTTCCTAGTATTCGGGAATATTCCTCACGTGTCGTGGACCGAAGCCTTGTACTATAGACCTCAACCCCCAAGACTGGTTTGCGCTAGTAATAAGTTTAGACAACTGTAACGAAGTAATTTAATATGACACCATCTCATATACATGCATGTAAATCTATGCAGTTCACCGGTTTGAACAAGTATGAAGAAACTGCAATCATACGCCTTGTCTCCAGAGCACTAAGTCACACTGACGCGATACTTGATCGTTCAACTTTGCCTCATGCAAAGAAGATAAAATTGCTGTTACTGGGGCCAATACAGAGCTTCTTTGTGACCTCAGTGAGGGAGTGTCACTTATACGTAACACACACACTCCCAAGCACGGAAGAGAGAGTATGACGAAACGGGCGTGAGTGCGTTCAACTAGTCTCTTTGCGTTGATCTTATCTGGACGACAAGATTTCCTTTGGGTAGTCAGGCAAAATTGATAATCGTTTCGGTCATTGTAGACTCTGAGTTGCTGTAACCTACTGCAGTTGCAACAACGCATCTGTGTTACTGTAACCCACGGTATTTAATAATAACGGAAGAAAGAAAGAAAGAAACTTTTTCCATTTAGGTATTCATGGCATATACAACGGTTTTCAATTCGTAAAGCTAAAAAGTTATAACTAGTAATCACGTTTTTAGCGATAATGTCCGTCCATCAGGTGACTTGAGGTAGAGGCTCATAGGAACACTTTGTGATGATATGAAAGTTTGAGGAAATAGTTTAAATCAAGTCAACCAGTCAGTCTTCTTTATCCCTGCGACCCACGCAAAGAAAATTCGAGAGCCACGTGTAACAGCGAACCCTCGAACCCAGGGGCCTGGCAACACAATCACAGTTCAGTGAACACTAGGCGACAGGGGCAGCAGATGAATGATAGATAGATGAATTGAAATGTTATTCTTACGTTTGAATCTGGAGTTATTAAGAGCAAGTAACGTGAACGAGCAGTCGCATGCTCATAATTTTTCATTGACTAATCTTTATTATATATATATATGTATATATATATATATATATATATATATATATTTTGGGAGAAAGAGAGAAGTACAGTAGCATATATAAAAAAGAGATACCATGTGATAAATAATAGTGTAAATGATCTATATGCATATTAATCCTGTGTAACTAGCTTTTTTTCTTTATTGGTGCAGATGGTGGTAATAATCTTATTGTAATTGGTTCCGTGTTTAGTACTATTAATATGTGCACTGCTTCCTGTGTGTTGACTTCTTAACCAAGATGGACTCTGAACAACTCAAACCACGCACTTGCAGGGTGAGACTGCTAAGAAAATAATAATTCAAACACTTGTTATTGCTCATTTTATGGTCAGTCTTGATCATCAGGCATGGTTACTCTAGGCAGGATAGCTGTGGTGAATTGATTTCTAGGTTGTGGTGACTTTAGGCAAGGGAGCTGTGATGTAGTGAATTGATTCTTAGGTTCTGGGCTGTGATGTAGTGAATTGATTCTTAGGTTCTGGGCTGTGATGTAGTGAATTGATTCTTTGGTTGTGGGCTGTGATGTAGTGAATTGATTCTTAGGTTGCGGTAACTCTTGCAGCAGGGCATGGTTACTGTTTCGAAATTTCCGCTAACTAAATACAGCATAAAATACAGCCTACAACTCAGGTCGCAAAAAATTATACATTTCTCTCCATACATGCTTATCATATTTTATTCTTTCATAATTAATCAATTGGTTCACTATCATATCAAACGGAATTTACTACCACGAAATATTTTCGAATGACACAGAGATAAACTTTCACTAATGAAGAAAGGGAGAAGGAGAGAATGAAAAGGGGTGACTGCCTATAACATTATTTTCTGCTACACCGCTGATAACGGGGCATTTTTTTAATTGCTAACAATTTAGAGGCAACGTAAACACTTTAATTTCCCCTCTTCTCCTCCAAAACTATGAGACAGTGTTTACTTACTTCATTTTATTCAAGCATGGAATATCAATCTGAAATAAAATTAAACTGACAGACTTAGAACGTCCGCGAGTTGTCTTGAGTGGTTAACAGGATCTTCAGATTTAGTGCTTGCCTTCCTGTCTTACTTCCTTGTAATTTAGTCGCACTGGCGGCATGCACACCAGCTTAACATAGTTAACGGTATGCCACAAGGATGTCCTGCCAAATATTTCAACAGTGGCAATGAAGCTGTACCGTGAACAGAGAACTGAGGGCGAGACTACCTCGCTCACTGACCAGAAGTTGTGACGCAGTCAAAACGCAACTGCAGTTCCACATGAAACTCTACACCGTAGCATTGCTCGTTAATTTTTCTGAATGATTTTAAAATTTATTTATTGTTGGTTATTATTTTATATAATTGTAGATGTATTTATTGCTCGTAAAGGTGTTTTTAATAGTTTTAAAATATATCTATTATTCGTAGAATTTTTCGAGCTAATTTCAAAATACATGGTTGGCAATGTTATTAACCAGCAGGGCAGTGTAATTGTTTTTTCGAGAAAAGGTCTGTTATTTGTTCAATTGGAGTTGTGTCGGTTACACCAGCCTTTGAACGGTTACTGTGAGTCTTTAAATCATTGTCACGGTAGTGTTTAAATCGTATCCACCGTAGTCGAGTGATCTGCGGCCCGTGTTCTGTATCGGGTCTCTGCTTGTGCAGAAAGACTGCGGGTTCGAAACCCGGCAATGAATACGAGCTGTTTCTCGTTTCACGCCGTGAGCTCGCACTTATCGGTAAGCCCTCAACTCATCGCCCATGGACACATCCCAGGATCGTCGCATGGAGCTCACCATCACCCTTACTCTATGAATGTTAACCTTAAGAATTTGAAAAACCAATGTACTAAATGTCTATGTACCGTGTACTTGATTGAAAATAAAGATTGTTTGTTTAAAGATTGTTTGTCGATCTCGGGATGCACATTGCCATAGTGCTTCAGATAATGTGGCTGCTGTGGCCGGATCAAAACGCGTTCAAAATAGTGTTATCCAAAGTAAGAATTAAGCAGTTCAGTGGTTCAGATATAGTAAATTATCTGTATTGACCTTTTTAAACCCGAGGGAAATTCTCATGTTATTTTTAGTAAGTGTGGGATGAAAGGACGTATTACTCTGTACTACAGTCAGTTGTTTCGAGACTGAAGAAAGAGGGGAAACTTGTGGGGTTGCAAAGAACAAATTATTACTTGCGTTGCTTCGGTTGATAATGTTTGTTCTACATCAATTCTAAGCTCATTTTCCTTTCACCTACACGTTAATTTAATTTCAATTGTGTTTGTTGAGTGCTTGGTTTATTAAAACTATAAGATCATACACAGATGTCGTGAATTTGAAGCTTAGTATGTTCGTATCAGCGAGTTGTACATCTAGCTGCCATCGGAAGTGAATTTAATTCCTGCGTAGCAGAGTCACTAGACGTTTGTAAACTTAAAGCAGCTGTAAAGGAAGGACGTGCATGTGTTGTTGTTGCTAACTCCTTTTAGGTTTGGTACTGACGTAAAGAGTGCATGTATTCTTATCGTCAGAGTGTACGTAAAGCAGAAGGAAGAACTGTTGCCGTCTGTTGTATCATCACGAGAGGCTTTTATAGACTGCATCACTTTAACACGTTGCCTCCGATTGTCGGACTGGTGTAAATCTTCACTTTGTTCGCATAGTCACTAGAAGGATCTGAAAAAATTACAGAACCTAACCTAAGTGGCCCACATACTTCGGAGTCAACGTGTTAATGGTGAAAATATTTGTATGAACGAACCTTTTCGATCTTCCAAAGAATAAAACTCAAATATATTAAAATGTGCCGCAAAATATGAAGAAACAAGTAAAATTGGTTTATAGTTTATATATGAATGGGAACTCTAAATTGGAAAAAATATTACAAGAACGATTCAGCTATACCCAAACTTATAATTGTTTACTGCATAGCAAAATGTAAAACGCATGATATCGGCCTGCATGATTTCAGAGAATAGAGTAGGAAAATCTTTCACCTAATTCTTCCTCTCGAATGCAAGTCATTACTGACATGCGCTGCAGTATTGAAAGCGGATAAAGAAAGCAAACTCCTGAAGTTCAGTATTTATTGTCGAAATGAAGGCACAAGACGGGTATTAATTCTAATCCTCGATTTTCTCAACAGGTCAAACAGTAATTTCCTTAATATTGATTTGTCACAGGATACTTCTTGAACAATATAATGGACTTAAAACTAGCATTTAAAAATTTCATATCCCTCCTCAACATCGTGCTGAACACTTGACACGAACCACCACAACGAGTGCTCAATACCAGCATCATGTCCGAGTCCTTGGAACACAATTATGCTAATAAACGATAGCCTTTTTAAAGAGTTTTTATCCAACAGCAAAATTATTTTTTAAAACGATATCTTACTCTATAGTCTGAGCAGTCAAGGCACTTGATTATGGGAGGTTACGAATGTCAACATACAAAATAAGTATGCAGCCATTCATTCAATGCTGATGACTTGAGGAAACAATTCATGTTATTTGAGACCGTAGAGGTTTGGTTCTCAGTGAGGCATATAAGCACAGATGGATAAACCCGATCTAGAATAAAGGTTTTGTTGATTAATTTCACGACACAAAAGGTTGTGAAGGAAAATTTAATTACATCGACACGTCGTACAATTAATTTTGATCAACATAGAAATGAGTGATTTTTAACTTGCCTGTAGCATCGTTCTCAAAACCCGATTTTCAGGAAGTTCTTGGTATACGTTTCGAATTATTCATTCAATTGTACAAGAAACGATAATTATCAACGTATCAAAGTGACATAAAGCAAAACATACAGCAGCTTTACATGCAAAACTATTATGTCGTTAAGTATGAAATTTCCGATTTTTAAACTTGATGAATGAGAAAATCGGAGATTTCATACTTAACGACCTAATAGCCTTTCCTGGAACTGAACTAGTTATGAAGTTTTCATCCAATTATGGAGATTTAGGCACAGAGTGGTGAATACATGTTCAAAAATTTTACACTCATCGGATCATCATTGCATTTGAGAATCAAAAACAAATACATTTATACAAATGGCCACATGTACGCATTCAAATACTGTCGGATCCACACGTATTGACTGTGACGGGCCATTGCAATTCACTTGAGTAGATAACTCATGACACATCGTGGAAAACTTGTCGCATACTGAGAAAAATAAAGAGGGGTCGATGGTCATCATAGTTTTTGGCATGAGAAGGGAGCGTTAAAATGTTTCCACCTTTCTTCCACATTATTGGAAGGTATACTTGCGTACTTTTTACTATTGTTTTTCGATAGACATAATTTCTATTTCTATTCGAATTAAGTATATTGTGCAGAAATCTTAAAATTTTAGAAGTGTTCCTTCTTCATCCAAATTATTTTTTTTTCGTCTTCAAGGAGTTGGAACTAAAATAGACAATTGTCCTCCTCACAATAGATGCATCAAGCTCAAACTACTCATATTGTGGTGGTCAGTCTCTTATCTTTAGCTTAAATGATGTTCAGTGTTCCTGTTTTCTGGTCTGGAACTCATCACTTGCTCTGCCATGAAGGTCCGATTTTCAAAACTAACATTGCGCTCTTTTAATTGAAGTAAGAAAGCTAGCATAGTATTTGTCTTTAGCATATTTCTCTCGTCACTCAGTGGTACGTTTGCCTTCTTAAAAGCATCAAAAAAACTCTTGCACTCAGGTTGGGAACTACAGAAACCTACAAAATATGTACATGATATAGGATATCTTACATATTTGCCATCTGAAAACGTATTTACGTATTTGCCATTTGAGAATGTTCCACGCTCTTCAAAATCACAGATGACAAATATTTGGCATAAACAATCTATTGTTAATTATGTTTGAGACAATCACATTTCTGATATAGGAGGATCATAAGAATTGACATCCACGCGTCAGCACCTAGTACGCCTTTGCACTATGTATGCACCAGAATAAAATCTTTGACTAGTGCTTCTCATACCGGCATAAATGTACGACGTAGAAACTCCCTGAAATTTATGATTTAAGTACCATACCAACAACATCCACTTATTATACTACAGTTTATTTTCGATGTCAAACACGAGTTAATGTCAGATGGGAACATATGACCCAGAGATAATCATTCCTTTTACAGTAGCCGCATATTCTAAATGTTTCGTTCAAAATTACGGTAAAATTTCATAAAAATGAGTAAAGAAGAGTGGTAACTTACGCAACATTTTGATCAGTCTGAAAATAATTTTGTTGTTAGCGGGTTAAACTGCAAGTCGATATCGGATATTCTCAGCGAGCGTAACGCACATCTCAAGGGTAGCTGCATCCGTGTACCCCTCCATGGTTGCCTCCACCTGCTCCGCTGTGATGAAATACCTGACATGAAAACAAACATTTCGCTCAGAGTTTCGTACAGTATGGTACTTGATAACAGTTTGTCGCTATGAGATATTTATATTCTGCTAAATTGTACTGTATTACAACTTCTCTTGCAACTCCACCTGCTCCGCTGTGATGAAATACCGGACATGAAAACAAAAATTTCGCTCAAAATTTTGTGTTTCCATGGCAGGCATTTCATTACAGCGGAGCAGGTGGAGTTACAAAGGAAGTTGTAATACAGTAATTTGATTGGTACTTGATAACAGTTTGTCACCATGAGATATTTATATGGTACTAAATTACGGTATTCCAACTTCTCTTCTAACTCGAGAAATAAGATAAATTATTTCATGAGCGGAAATTATCTAGGAGCCTTGCAGAGATTTCATTAAAGAATGACAAAGAGAATTATAAGAAATTATGAGTTTTAGTTTGAAGAAGGAACCCTTTCTTAGAACAGAGCAAACTCCAGTAGAGGATACTTTGAAACAATTATGACAGGATTAGTGAAATAGGAGCATAAATTTTGAATAATGGCTATTTAATTAGGAATGATTCTATAACTGAAATGAAAATACCTAATTAAATGTGAGTAATTTTTTATTTTATGTATTATATGAATCAGAAATGAATGAAGTGTTATCTTTGCTCATCTATTTCATTCATTATTTTTTAGAACTTTCATTTGGTCAGGATTTCTAATTCACTTGCAAATTTTGAAGATATTATTTCTCATAGGCATTCCTTTTCTAATTTTCATTGTTTGACAGAGCAGTTTTAAAGCAGCGTTTTTTAAAGTATATTATTCACTTAGTAGTGAGGGCGAAGTTAAATTTATTCAGTAATTATTTGTTTTTTATAATGAATCCGAGTTCAAAAATTAGTTCTAATTTAGCTTTCAAAATTTTGAGAAGAATATGTCAATCAACTAACTGTAATGAAAACCCAGCATTCCCCAGAATATTGTTAGCATTTCGTGAGAAATCTTGAAAGTTTAGCACGTTTCCACTTCAATTATCTTATTCGTAGGTCATTGTGGTTAGGAATTATTGAACAGAAGCAGCGACAGCAGCTTGGGACAGCGGATACTCACTTTATCTCCTCCTTGAAGTGTCGCAAGCAGAAGCGTTGTGCCCTGGAAGAGCTATCCAGCAGGGTACTCAGCACTGACAGGTACACCTGTGCAAACACGGGTGCAGCTGAGAAACCGTGCCATAAAATGTCGTATTGAATCCACGAATATTAAGACATTTTTGTATAAACCTTAGAAGCACTCGGTAGAACTTCAATAGAAAATAGGAGAGCTCGGAAATAATGCAGAAACAGTGTTTTTGCGAGTATGGTTCACAAACCTGCGCATGAGATCATGTTCGATCAAATTATCTATTTGGTTCACTACGACCAACTTTACAGAAGTTCAAACTTACCGGACTACACTTTATAGAAGCATTCAATCGAGCAACTGAATGAATTATCTGTCAAAACTTAGTTATTCTACAGTACCGCCCAAAATTAAAGAACAAATTTTACAACTTTAAAATCTTCAAAAAATCTGAATAACTTTTTTTGAAATTTTTACTAAATGTAGACATACAGCATTTAAACTATATCTCAAGTTTTCATGTGTTCTAAATAATACTACTTTAGTGATTTTGACCTCACATCTAAAGATTTCTCAGCAGCAAAATAAAGGTGAAAATTAAAACAACTTCAATATAAACCTATAGACAGTTAAGATAAAAAATTTAATCTTTGTTGCTCTTATAAAGGTCATTTTGTGGTTTGAAAGTAATACAAAGCTCACAAACACCAAACCCTATAACTAATTCACGAGTACATAGTGTACGTTGGTTAAGTGACGTTGTATTCGCTCATAAACTTGACTGCAAAAAATATACCCACGATGAGACTAGTTCATTTTACTGAATCACATCCGTGTTCAACATTGTGAAATTTGCGATTATCACCGAAATTTTTTCGATTATCTTGTCTAGCTTCTTTCCAGATCACCTGAAGAGTTTCTGTCTCGTCAGCAGGGTCAGGCAGTCCGTCAGCAGCAGGATCCAGGCTACCCAAGCGACGGCCTGGTCCCCTCAGCCTGGCGATGATCAGCGGGACAGCGTACCGCAGCCAAGGCTTCAGGTGGCAGTTCTGGCATTCACAATCCCATGTCAAACATTGCGATCTAATTTTCTCGTTCAATATTTAGCGAGACAGTTGCGTATATCATAAAATGTTAAATTTAGACCCGTACACAAATATGTGGTAGTTTGGCGTGAATTACTAGTCCTTTGTATGAGCAATCTGTTGCTTGTTTAATGTATTGGTGTCTCCGTTATGCTTTGACCGATTAGATTAAAAGTAATAAATTATTCAAAAAACAGTAGTAAGGAGAGACCTAAATCCTGTTCTGGTAATGTACCTGGCATGTGCGACTACAAGTTTATTTATATGATATTTTATATCATCAGGACATAGACATGAAATAGCAAATAAGACGCATAAATATTTTTTAGTACTTATAAAAGGTTTATAAACAGTCTGTAGTGGTAACATATCAACACGTATAGTAAATTAAAGGATGAACCCATAATTACAGAAGAGTAAGACACTTAGATCTTTGCTAAAATAAAGACGAATTTCTTATTCAGATCGAGTGTGTCGTCCTCTATTAAGGCCATGTTCAATTCCCCGTTTAGCAAAACCATAAATGATGCTCAGCTTGACTTTCTGTACTCTCAGATCATTCTTTTCTTTACTTTCAGATCATTCGGTCGGTGTTCTCCTCTCATAAACTTTGCCTTTTTTGGACAGAGAGTAAACAATGATTCATAGGACCATTTAGCATTCCTTTATTGTATATGTTGTGTCATCAATAAACCACTTCTTTTATTCCACGTAGTCAGAATTAGAAGAAACATCAAGCGTTATGCCTACCTTCAGCTTAACTCTTTGAAACACAAGATTTGAGGCCCACCATGCAACAAATGTCTCAAAATTGGTGGGTTACTTAGTACCCCACCCTACCCTGAAGGGTTAACTGCAAGAACTAACTAATACCTTGAAGATATTGGAGAGGTGAGGCGTGTTGTGGAGGTCCTCGGACAGCGAGAGCAGGAGTCTGTGTGCAGCTGTGATGGAGAGCTCCATGCACCTCACCACCAGCTGCGCCACCTGCAGTAGAACCAGCACACCTCGTACAGGGAGTTTCAAAGTTAATATACACTTTTTCTATGAGTCCTATATTGAAAGTTTGTTCAGTTTTGTACGCAGCAAAATAAATTGGTGTCTCAATGCTTCTCTGTAATTTTATTCCATTAAGTTTCAAAACCTTAATTTCAGCTTCCAATTGGGATCTGTTCTTATGAAGGCAGATGTGCATTCTACGGCTGAAGTTAACAATGTCACGTCGAACAGTTTCACTGCTCATCACTCTCGCGGTTTTGTTTACAAGTTTCTTCAAATCTCCAGTTGTCGATAGATTTCGTTGATGAACAATAGATTTTATCTCTGTTCAAACCAGTGGTCGTCTGGCAGTTGGCCATAATTTTTGAACCAGATTGGGGTACTTTCGTTAATTTACTGGTTTGCAATCGTTAAATTCGGATGAACCACTGAATCGGTTTCCCTTGACCGTTTACAATTGCTGCCCGCAACATTTTGTGTCAAGGCCTGGCATTATCAAATCATCATAGGGTAAAAGATCATTAATGATCCAATATCTTAAGTTTTGATGATTAGGATATTGGGAAATGGTAGATATTGACTTCTGTTTTAAGACACCTGACACCGAACATAAATTTTATTTTCACTGGAAGATTGATGAACATATGCGAAAGTCCTGTTTCATAGAAACCATTGTATAACATGAAGGTTATTTATACAATTTTTTACTGTCTTAAGCTTATCTAGGGTTCGTTCAAAACTTTATAGTGCCCTGTAAGTTAAAAAATTAGTATTCTATATTTTATTCACTACACATAAACGGAAAATTGTAATTTAATGGTTAAAAATTTCCCATCTCTGACCTGTCTCAGAAACCTACGCAAATTGTGACATTTCATGGCCTAAGGCTCTACTTTTCTTGATAGCCACCGCTGGCAGTCAGGCGATGAAAACGAGCCTGCACCACCACACTGTCCTGACCACTTACGGCAGCGCAAGGCAAGTTAGAAATAGCCTCCTCAGAGAACGCGGTCGCGTCGGTGAGCCAGCGGTCACACGTCAGACGAAGGGAGTTGGGCAGAGACGCTGGAGTTAACATCGTCGATAGGATCTGCGACGTCACTTTGTAGTCGTTGTTTGAGAGTACCTGTAGAAAATATCCTACTCATATTCACTTCGTTGTCGATGTTTGGTTCAGTTATGCAGGAAAAAAATGAAGTATTTTAGACAACGAAATTTTATCAAACTGGTGCCTGATTGTTTTCAGCTTTTTATGGAAATCGTTTTACAGGAAATACCTGAACATTATGGGGTGTCAACATTATTCGATGTTTTTTTTAAGAATAGCTTGTACCTCACCTTGACCATGAGCTTGTGAGCGTCACAAAAGCTCTCAATGAGTGTGTCGTAGAGCAGGACGCAAAGCTCCAACTCTTCCTGTCGCTGCTCCTGATTTGAGGATCCAATTTCTTCAGTGGAACGCTTGCGATTGAATGGCGCTCTTCCATTGTTCGATTGGACTGGTGTTTCTAGGAATTTTTTGGGTTGAACAGCAAGGTATTGTGAGAGTAGCGACAGCAGGCGGGTCACAAATGATGCATCCTATGACAAATTGAGGACAAGGGTGTGAGTTTGGGAAAGTCTTCACTGAGAAGATATCATAAAACATCATCATTGGCATTATCACGGGGTTGTTTCATTTAGTTCATAGATATGCAGGTGACAGATACTTTAAGTTAGGATAAGTTTGGGGATAGACAAGATTACCCTGTCCATCCCCAACATCCTTTACGGACAAGAAAGGAGTAGTCGGTATCCCCGTACCATAATAAACTCAAATGTAAAATGAAACTTAACTTTTGCAGGTTAACTACTCTGAAGTAGAGAACTCTCCTGGGCACCTGAAGGAAAGACTAACGTACTAACGATTCGTTAAATATATTATAGCAAAGAGATACAAAAATAAAACAGAAGAGACTTCTAACGAGCGTCAGCTGGGCAATGTCAAGTCTTCGTCGTTGAAACGCCAGAGAGCCACGTTCGTTGGTTCAATGAAAGGAGAATTTAGACAAGGATCCCAAGAAGAAACAAAAACTTATTGCCCTCATTTTTTTCTCATGAAGTTATTACTTTAATTCAGTTGTTGCAGATACGAATCCATGCTTTTCGAAAACTTTAGAAGCAAGACTTACTTGCCAAAAGAGAGTTTTAATCTTGTGCAGTTTGACAAGACCGGAATTCAATTCCTTCACGAGAAGGTAACAGTCGTCAACGGAGTTAGCGGCCAGAAGCTCAGTTTTTAACTGCCAGAAGCCTTCTTCAACAGACGCAGGAATGTGCAGCGCGTGATCAGACCGAGGGGAAGTAGGGCCGGTTGAGATGGTCGTTTTTGTCAAGTTTCCTTGGTCATCAGACTGGCGGTGTCCTCGCAGACGCTGAGGGGAAATTGACAGGAAGTCAAAAGCATGAAATTCGAGTTCACGAGCTCCAACAATAATTGTCCCGAAACTATTGCTCATTGTTTTAAATAACTTATAGAGTATTTGTTGCGATACGAGATTCCTTAAGATATGGTTTATTTATGTACCAGAGTAGGTATCAGAGAAGGTATTTATTCATCAAAGTAGAGGAAGGTACAGAAAGTAAGAAATAGGAAGAAAAATCGGTAAAATTTATTTTATTGCAAAAAGAAGGTGAATTCCGGTATTGTTACTCTGAATGACCCTCTTGTGCAATATAGAGATACTATTCTCTATTATAGCATTAGTATTGCGCGTTATGCTATTGCCCGTTATACTTTTACGCGTCGTGGTATTGCGCGTCGTGGTATTGCGCG
>VCRD01001937.1:23574-45782 GCA_006783055.1 Trinorchestia longiramus
GTTATTGTGCGTCACGCTATTGCGCGTTATGCTATTGCGCGTTATACTATTGCGCGTCACGCTATTGCGCGTTATGCTATTGCGCGTCACGTTATTGTGCGTCACGCTATTGCGCGTTATGCTATTGCGCGTTATACTATTGCGCGTCACGCTATTGCGTGTTAGCCTGAAAGCCGTGAAATACAGGGTGTTGCAACATAACTCCTTTTTTACAAAACAAAGCGCTTTGAAAAAAGGAAATTTGTCTTAAAGTTTTGTTAGACGCGGGACTGTTTGATGCTAACAAAACTTTAAGACAAACTTCCATTTTTAAAAGCGCATAATTACTTTCTCATCTTTAGCACATTATTTATATCCACAAATTATTTCGAAAACCATAGATCATGAACAACCCATATTTCTCGCACATTAATTCCATAAAACTTTGCTCCGAGAAGTCAGGTAGCGTTTAGGATAACACGTTTACTTATTTTTCAGAACTAACTTTATTTCTCCAGAGGGTGTAGAGCAGCTTGTAGAGGAGGCTGTTCACGGTGATGGTATAGAGATGAACTTTGTCTTCGCTGTCCACTTGCAAGTTGTTCAGTGAACCCCGTCTGTTGCTCGTAAATAAAAACAAGTGAAATTTGAGGCCTTCGAACTCATATCAGGTTTGTACTTCCTCATCAATCCTACGGTCAATGAAAGGAAAAGCTCATTCAGATGACATTTATAACACTGACGGATTCTTGACAGCCTGTTTCCTACACTTGGCTTATTTATGCATTTATTTTGGCTTATTTTTGCATTTATTTTATGCATTTAATAATTTTTTCAATATTTATGCATTTATTTTATTTATGGTAGCAAGGATTTATGCAGTCATTGCTTCCCTAATATTTTTCATAACCTTTTTAATGAAACCATAATAATAAACTCATGATCTCTAATTCAGCGAAATACTTGTAAAGATAGATAAAAGTTGATTTAGTCGCTCTGGTCTGGATTTTAGGTCGTTACCAGGAAAAGATGATTAACACATTTATTGCGATTGTCCGGCCGGTGCAAATCTTTACTTTGTACACATAGGCACTAAAAGACTTGGAAAAAATTACAGAACCTAACCTAAGTGACCCACCGGTGGGTCGTATCGCACTCAACGTGTTAAGAAACACTGCCATAATTACTTTTACTAGTGACACCCAGATTAACACGTTAACCCTTTAGCAACCAAGTGGACTATTCGGTTGCCTTTCACGGTCTTTGGGAGAATTGTTCTAATAATTAAACAGTGAGCAATATGAGGTTGCTACTAGGTTTGAACGCTTCGGCATGTTACAGCGTCGTTCTTTTGGCTGCCTGGCTCTCAGCGTGCTTCATTGCATCAGTGTACAGACGGTCTTTGTGAGCTTAAATGTAGAAACTAGAAAAACAAATTGGTCGCTAAAGGGTTAAATGCAGTTGCCAAGCCGGTGCAAATCTTTATTTTGTACATACAGTCACTAGAAAGCTTTGAAAAAATTATAGAACCTAACCTGAGTGATCCACCGGTGGGTCACTTCGCACTTAACGTATTAAGAAACAAGTTAGAAGTATAAAAACGATAATACGGTCGTGTTGAAAACTTTACTCAAGTTAGATCATCATTGGGATAACTTTAATCTATGGGTTAGTCATTTCGATGAACTGCTAATACAACAGCCATTAGCTAAAGCTTCCAGAAGCAAGCAAAGGTAGAGCAAGACACATCTTGCTCCGATGCTTGGTAGCTGAAAAATGAAGAGTACAGACTAGAATGATAGATGAATATGAGCGTTTAAGAAATGGGTTACCATAAAATAGCTACACATTTCGAACGTAGCACAATGTTTTACAGTGCATTTAAGCTAACAAGTGAATTAGTTGCTCTGACTAATGAACTGGTAAACTAACCTGCTGGATGAGTGTACAGGTGCTCCCAGCACGCTGCAGCTGCGGGGTGGAAAAAGAGACACAGGAGTGCCTCGAGCATCCTGGGCACTGGCTGATCTGCGCAGGTAGCGTCCGTCTAGTGCCTCGACTGTAGAATCTGTAAAAAATGCCAGTAGGTTTCATCGTTATGTACGGTTCTAAGGGGGAACTTTCAAAGTGAGCACAAGGAATATCCAGCATTCTCAAAACTTTGCGAAAAATTTAATTGGGATAAAAAACAGAAGAAAGAATTTCTATGTACTTCATTTTACGTATATTCATGTATTCAGTTACAATGAATGGAGTCAAATTAATACCTAGTTTGTATCATGAACTCAATAGCATTCATATAAGGAATGAGTGAATTTTCTTTAATCATCTAGTCTCAGGAAAAGAAAGAGAAAACCTAATACCTTCAACAGAGTTGCTCCTGCTAGTCCTGCTGACTTCTAGAGTCGGAATCTGCCGAGCTAACGTGGATTCCAGGATCTGACATGACGAGGCTCTTTTTATAATTGGAGGAGAAATTTTACGCTCGCTACAGTCAGAATCGAATTGCAACTGATCTGAAGATTGTACAAGTGGAGATTTTATATATGGATCAAGACTATTCTTTCCAGGGTCCAAAGCTCGGGGTTCAGTACACTGACTGTGAAATTCAGTTGGTACGATTTGTGTCATTGGTACGGGAGATTCTTGCGAGCGTGACACCATGGAGACAAGAGATGAACGCCTGTCACCAGCTTCTGTAGAAGAGTAACTCGTTCCGATGGTGTACGGGAGAGGCGAGAAGTTATGAGAAAACCCAGCGGACGAGTTTTGCAGGGCTGGATTGTCCGTAAGCTGTAAGTTATTTAATGCCTCCAGTGACAAATGCGAGGAATAACTTTTTCCAGTCCAAAGTCCTTTCAAGAAATTGGATACACGGTGTCTGTTTGTAGAAAAATTATACATATTATTTCATTTATATTCACAGGTGAACTTGGACATTAATGACCAACGAACATCGACAAGATTTTCAAACTACAGCTTCATAATCTTCAAAATTATACTAGTACGGTCAAAACTATATTGAATATTATCCAAAGTAACGTCATTTTTGCTAATCTTTTAATTTTTTATCATGACTAATTTCAATGCGTTATTAATCAATTCGTAATCTTTCACATAATATCCCATTTTTTCAACAATTTCTGTGTACCTATACATCGGTTTCTAACGATAGTTTAAAAAAATTTTGAGCAAACAAATAATTTAAACTTATTTTTGATTTTTTTCTCGAAAATATACGGTTTCCTCTGAGATAATTGACTAGGCTATAGAAAGGATGAAAATCAGATCAAATAATCATCAGAGAAATTACAGCAACTACACGGGTTTCACATAGCGGCAGTAGTAAATCGTTCAACTTTAGACAATCGCTAAAGGATTATACTTTATCAAGACAATGCTGGTTTACATACTGCACATGAAGTCCATTGTCAGGTTCAATGATAATAGAGAATATTACTTAGTTCTCCTTACTCTCCAGACATTACTACATCTAATATTATTCTTTTTTCATGCAATTACCTTAGGGAAAGAATCAGGCTAAACTATTAATCAAATAGCCACAGAAAATATTTTTTGATTAAAAGAAGAAGAATTATATAAAACAGCCAGGACACTATTGGAAAGGTGGGCGTTTGCGACACAAATGGAAATTTTGTAAAACATTAACACTTAACTTTTTAATTTTCAGTTAATCTTAATAATAAATTTGAACGACCTCATACATGACGTGCTGTAAAATAAATCTTCTTAAAAAACACTCGTGCTGCCGAATGTATTCATGAACTAATAATTGTTAATCAATGACTTTAATTATTCATCTTCATGCATTCACTGTGATAAGCATCAATGAACAGAACTCGCCCAGTTGGTCGTGACACACGTCTGAGGCATCGCATCAATTCCTGAAGAGAAACACTCACTTGGATCGCTCCAATGATGATGTTTTGGGATGTGAAGCCGCGTCAGAGCTCAGGGAAAGGGAATCCCGACTTTGTTCTTCCTCACCAACAGCCTGAGAAACATTGGCATTGACTTTATGAAACAAAAATAACGTATCAATCAATTTATGCCATGGAGAAAGCTTTTTACTAAAGTAATATCTCTTGTATAACGACTGTGCTTGGAATACAGTCTGGTCGTAAATCCAGTGACTCGTGAGGAGTTTTTTGAAGTCTAGCTTAGAGACATATCACTCCATCGTGGCCTGAAGACATTTCAAAGGAAGTAAATCATGATACCTAATGCTCTATCTCAAATGAACGAATCTTTCTTATTATTTCTGTAGTATCCTCTTGCACAGTTCATATAAAAAGCATGACCAATTCATAGTTATAAAAACATAGAAGTATGAGTATAATTCTCACGTTCCCATAGTGTCTAATAGCAGATTGGTAGTTTTACAATGAGTATGATTTCAAAGGAACCTTATAATAAACTGTTCATTTTGTTCATCTTTTAGATTTTAAATGTATTTTATTTCTCTTATAGCCTAGTTTAGAAGTAACAGCTTGTCCATCGAGTGATTAACTCGCTTGATTGCAGGATCGAATTAATCGAGAAGACAGACTCATATCTTCAATGGAACTACCTTCAGCTACCTGGGAGAAGCGAGTGAGGATTGTGTTTCAATGAAAGGAAAAATTAACTTCATGGCAAGAGAGCTAAGAATCCTCTTCTGCACAGAATGTACTCCTCTCTTATAACGGCTACCTTTAGGCTGCTGGGAGAAAAAAAGCTTAAAACATGTTTTTTTGTTTTGAACTAATTAGCGGTAAAAAGTACTCAAAACATGTCATAGCAGTAAATATGCTCTGCCGGTATCTCTGAGTTAAACTTTTTGGAGGCAAGACGTATCCAAACATCCCTCCGAAAATTTGACCCTGAGTGGAAAATACAGAATAATCATGAAGCTCGATTCCACTAGAATAGTTTAGATAACAATCAGAGATAGATACTTTGACTGCGACAGCAACAGCCACTCTCACCATAGAGTCCACACTGCCGTAGGCAGCGGAATTGCATAACGTAGCATCCCATCCTGTACTTCGTGTGTCCGACGGCAAGCTGGAAGCTGGGGCTGTAAGGAATCTGTTGAGCAATGGAGGGCACGGGTCAATGCAGAAATCTTTTGCGTGAAAATTTACTGCTGAGAAAAGTTTGACGAGATCATTGACACGTAAATACATTTATTTTTTAAATTGATATGAATGCTTGCGATTTCATGCTTCTAATCAATATTTTTGGGGTTATTTTGAACATTTAGTTATGAATGTATATATATTTTTCCGAATTACAGAATTATCAAAAACCGCTCCTATGTTGTGCATCATCCGATTTCCTAAAACAGAAATTGCTCTGAGGATTAGCATGGAAAAAATTATTACTCTAGAAGCCAAAACGCTCGGAGTTATTCAAAGAACGTCACGTCACGCGATGTTACCTGCCTCGAGCAGTCAGCAGATAGAGAAAACAACGAGGATTCTGTGAATAATATTCAAGTAAGTCAAATCTCTTGCATGGTTTACTCATTCCTCGAGTGTTGGTGGCATCTTTTTTTTGTAGTAATCTAAATATCGCCTGATCCAGAAGCCCAGCTATTGCTTTGTTTTCTTACTGCCAATAGCTAGCTGGATCCCTACACCGCTGCAGGGCCGCTGTGGCCTTTTTTAGAGTAACACTATGTATGAGATGTACAATCCAGACCCTGTTTACTGTCACCATGCCTCTAGAGATAGTTCAGACATTTGAATAGGACATAGTTGCATCGGATTTTAAGTCAAAGCCGTATTCTTAACGATAAATAATTTTTGAAGTCTTATGTGAGACATGAATAAATTCAATGATTTTTATATAATGCTCATGAAATCAATGAACGCAAACAAGACATGAATTTCAAGTTTGTTTTTACATCTTAGTATAATTTTTCACGAGTAAAAGTAAGAAATGCACAAGCCCATGTGAGAAGAATAATTACACTCATCCCGTGAAAGTCATTCGTGAAGTTTTCAAAGACAGAGAACAACAAAGGAAAGGGAGCACATAACTTCTAGGTGAAGTCAAGATGATACAAAGTCTAGTTTAATATCTACTCACCCGAGACTCACCTTCTAGGAACAAACAGAAGAGCCTCACGACTAGAGCATAGCATTATTCTTAGATATGAATTCAAGGATAAAACTAGAAAATTCATCGCACGCCAACACGCAATCTAATTCTGCCTTGTAGTTTGCAACATCCGAGCTGGCAGCGACAGCTAAACTTGGACGTGTTTTGCCGCACTGCAGCGTTGGATCAGTCTGATTACAGCATACACATTGCATCCAGCCTGTGGTGTAGTAACTTACTTAGACCGTAACTTCATTTCGCGAAATTGCTGTACCACAACATGTAATTCTAGCGTACTTCAGAATAAATGCATTCTCTTACATAATAACTACATCAAGTTAATTGAGTAAGCAGTCATGAAATACAAATAAAAACTTGACCTAATGAAGTTTTAATTTATTGTTGTGAGAAGACATCACGCGAATTTGTTATTGTCAGAAGAACATTGCAGCTCATATCAGTGTTCAAAAGACGAATTTTTAAACTCAGAATATTCTTTTGTCAAATTTCTATGGTTCTATCTGACTTATCATGAGATAACTGAATTCACTTTAACAGCGTATGGAACTTCTGAAAATTCACCACACGAGAAGGAAATTTTCCAAGAACTTCTTGCAGCAGCGTTATCATGGGAATTTCAACGTCGTTACAGACTTGAATTGAAGTCTCATTCAGATCTCAGGTTGAAAGATTTAAACCAGTAAGGTTTTCTCCAAACCAAGAGTTGCACAAATGACCTTTTAAGGATCCTGTTAAGCTATTATTTTCTAGAAGGATATAAGCAAACCCATTTAAACGGAGAAGGCATACTCAATATAAATATTTTAACAAAGACAACCATTGAATTGAATTATTCAGGCCAAATTTATATAAAATATGTTTGATTTCTTGATTGGTAGAGCTGCCCGGTCTTATGAGCAGAAATAGCTGATGTTGTCCCCGCATTGTGAGGCTGCGGTTCACATTCCAGAAAAAAATAGTTGCAGCTCCCAGGTCATGAGGGAGATCGATGTGGCCCTGACCCTCTACCACTATCAGGAACTCAAGGGATATTATACAGTTCACTTCAGTAATGAAGCCCCCTTCTGTAGTGAGTGTATGTTGTCCATCAATGATGTTAGTACCGAACTCGAGTGCACTGTCGTAGTTAACAGGACAACTGAAAAACGGGCTGGGTGGTTGATGAAGCACACGGGCTGGGTGGTTGATGAAGTAAACGGGCTGGGTGGTTGATGAAGCACACGGGCTGGGTGGTTGATGAAGAAAACGGGCTGGGTGGTTGGTGAAGCAGCTTATTTTTTAGATCCTTCAACTCTACGGCCCAGTTAGCTCTTTCTGATTGTGTATCTTGACAGAGCCTCTAATTACAATAAGCTTTCTAGTTTCACGACTCAAATGGTCATGATCCACGAAGCACAATCAGATAACATTTACCGAGTCTTTCTCATTCTGAGTTGTCATATTACACGCATTTTCACGAACGAACTGAGTTATAAGCATTTGGATTATTCAATTTCAAATTGGTTCAAAGCACGAAAACTCTTATCACTCAGTAGAATCATCAAACTTAAAGAATAGATATCATTGATGGATGATAGGAATAGAATTTTGTAATTCAAGTAGATACGTACATTTACAGCGTCATCAGGTTCAGACTTGTCACATAAGAGGTTTATGGACAGTGACGTCTGTACATAACAAGGCTCTCGATCATGTCAAAGTTGGACATTTGGTAAAACGGAAGTGAGAGTTAAGAATTGGAGTGCAATACCAAAACTTACTACTCTGTACAAAGAGTTTTTTATATTTTATTAGAATTACGACAATCAGACAGCATAAATGTATAACCGTGAACAATAGAATAAAGGTTCATATGTTCTATAATTCACGCACATTTTCGATACGATTGTATTTATACATACTCACTCACTCTCAATAGAGACAATTTTCACATGATGCAAATTTCTATTAATTATTTGTTATTATTTATCAATTACAAGGTTATTATATTTTGATGTGAACAAAAGATTTCAAGAGAATTTTCAACTCAGAACAAGGAGTCAACTATTTCTTCTAGACAAGTTTCGAGCTTTCTGCAAGGCTGGCCAATACTCGGCACCATTTGCTCTGACGGCTGAACTGCGCGTAGGCGAAGCGAACTTCATGAGCGAAATAAATTATTTTACTATCAAAGATTCATAGATTTTAATTTTTCTGCTGCTTCTGATTCCTAACTGCCTCATCACAGTCCTTGACAGTACTCGTTCAACAAGAGCAGCAAATTTCAGAATTGCTCAAATATCTGAAGCCACGATTAATAAAGCCATCTCTCAGAATACTGAGGAATGTTTCTGTACTAATTAGACATGAGAACTAATTAATTCGCACGCAGGTGATTTGCTCTTCGTTTTTTATTAGAACAGTTAGCTTGAATTGTAGATTTTTCATGAAAGGCGTGTTCATTGGTGCGTTACCACATTGCATATTGACTGCCTTTGTTCCTCCGCGTTACTTATCAAACTTTGATAGCGAGTGAGTGTATTCCTGGAACATAAAACGACAGGATTGCATGAGTGTGTATCAGCCAGAAACAACTGCACTAAGTCGTCATTCTTTGATATGACAAAAGCAGCTTTTAAAATGCAAAAATTATCTATGATGGAATCGATACCACCGCAGTATTCCCATGTTGAAAAAAATTTAAAAGCTTCGTATGGTATGACACTTGGTTTTTGGAGCTTTCAAGCATATATACATATTTTCGGTGGTAAATTATCGAAAATAATTGATTTTCACATTTCCTACATCTATGTATTTAGAAACACCTGGTGAATACGATTACTTGTATAGGTCACAAAAAAGGTGACCTTTCTGAGAAAACGCAGCCAGTGGGGAAGCAAGAAAGTTCCAATCAGTAATTTTGCGAAATACTTCGACCACTACAACCATTTATGTACTGAAACCTCCTTCAATTGTTCAATAGACGGACTTCTGCCCTGGAAAAGGATGTGTATACTTTTAGAAATAAAAATGGAAAAGAGGCAAACAACATGAGTCCATGATGTGAGAAGAAAACTTCGATGTGTACTATACTATTAAACAAGACTGAATCCTCCAAGTTCTTCATTTGCATTCAGAACTTTACGCCACACAGGCATTGACATCAATGCCAAACACGTGCCAAGACCGCGTCTTGTTTTAGCTGCAATGAAGCCATTGATCGGCGCCTTGAGGCCACAAACAGAAAGCGAAGTGTTACTGGATGCTCTTTTCTTGATGGACACTGATCTAGTAAAGGTCATTCCTGACGGCCGTAGTTTGAGTTACACTCTACGGTGCGTGTATGACGGCGATACAGAGTAGTAGCTTCAAACGTAGACAACACTGAATGTTGGTACGCACATGAATAATGGAAAATGTAACGTATAAATACAGGTAAGGAAAAATTTTGGGTTCAAATGATATGCAATAGGAAAACGGGATGAAAAAATGGTCCAGGAACTTTAAACAGTAGTTTTTATCCCTATGGACAAATCTATTTCAGTTTACAATAAACGACAAATAGAAAATTAAATTTTGCAGGTTTTTTAATGCGTGCTTAGTTGAAAAGAAAAAAGAACGTACAGTTCGCGACGAAATTATTCCTACACCCATCAATGTTAAAAACTTTTCATCTTTCCTATTAATTTAATACCCATATACCCATAAGTGCATAAAAATTTAAAACTCAGAAGGAAAGGGGATGCATACTTCATCTCATAAATCAAGACATAAGTTGCACTTTTTAATTTTATTTTCTGTTCACATAGATTAGTAGCCATTAAATGCGAAATTTTTAACACGATCTCGCTCATTTCTTTCTTTAGAACAGTATTGTGTGTTGTCTATGGAGATGATATAATTCTATGTAAACTAGTAATTTGTATGATGTCAATGATATATTAGCTAATTTATTTTATAATAAAAAAAATGTCCGTCACAATTATAAAAATCTCAGATTTCAAGAGTCAGGCGTAGCACAAAATTAAATATTGAAGCTGACGCATGCGCTGGAGTTAAAACTTGCATCAACACAATAGAAGCGAGCAACAAAACAATGACATCAATCTTCACCGCATCCTTTTATGTTAAATTCTGACGTTGGAGACGTGCAAAACGCAAGCTACAGAATAAAATCAATATTTTTGGGTGACTTGTGGTTGCAGATATATGGCACAAAAGTAATCTAACTTCGCAAAATAACTAGCTCAGTATACCGCTGGTACTTTTAGATCCACATATCTCACATCATATTCTTATGATAAGGCTCCATTTATAGTATCATTTTTCTGCTTGCTTCTGCAAGTGCTAGGTAAGCTGCTTAGCAACGCGAGGCAGTGCGGTGTTCAGTGATCTAGTGACCTAATTTTACAGAAATCACTGCTCTACTGTGCTGCAGCCTTACGCGAGTAATTGTAGCATCCTTGAATTCTAGAAATTTTTCTGTGCTTGTTAGCAACTAAGTGGAAAAATGCTTCTCAAACCGTGATCTGAAATAATATTGAGGTTGGGCAGCACAGTCATTTAGAGGCACAAATGTGTAGGTTTGGTGCAGTGCTATGGGAACGGGTCACACAAACACGGTCTCGGCAGCACGGACTCTCTCCAATTGGCACATCAATCGATGCGGGTCTCATTGCGCACAAAGGCAACCATTGCGCTTAGTTCGCAGCTTCAATCTTTCATAAAGGCACAATGAGGGACCCCTTAACGAGGATAATTTCGCTCATGAATCGAACAGAGAAAGGAAGCGGCAAAAACGCATCAGATCTTCGTAGGGGGCTTTGGGCACAGACAATGAACTTTTTCAAAATACGCTCCTGGTAAAAGTAAGCACGGTTTGAAGCTACTTTGTCAATTTTTCTTAATGCTCAGCTATTTCACTTAAATCGCAGCTCTTAAGATCAGAGTTATTACGATTTCGTTACTAAATGTTATCCGAATTCAAAGATCCATGACTCAACAAACATTGGCATGTACTGAACAGGTCAATTAAAAAATATTGGAATTTTTTACTACATATTTCATGAAAATTAAGACAACATTTAAAACATCTTAACAAATGTAGGAATACAACCATACAATGCAACATATTAAACTGACGAAATTAAACTTCTCGTTTGAGGTTGCCTCGTTACACTCTGACGTACTAGGAAGCTCGAAGCCAACAAGCCTTCCAAGAATACTACACTTTCTAATTCAAAGCACCGAGCAACACCAACAACTGGACTGCTCCTGCGTAGTCGATACTGGGTATTGGTGAAATGCCACACCCAATTGCCATGCACTTATTCTACTGTAGATTTAAGCCATAATTTAATACTTTTTAGATATGCCTTAGTAAAGTTAAGAAATGTTTTACTTCGGTAAGTTCTCCGAAGAGGAAAAATTACATTATTTCTCAGTATAACTTATGTGTTGTACACACGTACGTCAATATATGGGTCATTGATTCATGCATGTCGATAGCAGGAATGATCAATGTTACTCACATAACAAAGCGATTAAACTTAGTATGGATAAGATTGTTAAAACAGATTTAACACGAACAGCAAAGGTTTTTGCATGTTCAATATAAATTTAAAATTATTCTACACAACAATATGACAAGCAGCACCATAGTTAGGAAAACATGGTAATGTTTTTCAAAAATTCTATTCATAAAAAATAATTTCTATACATGATTTAAAAATAGATTTGGAAATATTTGTAAGACTTCAAATCGAAGTCAAACTCTTGGACATTCTAGCCGGCAGGTTTTAATGTAGCCTGAGCAGGCATATTATTGGAAATGAATTCACTCAACATATTTACCAATTACGTTCTTTGTAATTTCATCATCAACTCTGAAACAGCTTTCGTTTTGAAGTTCATTTCAGGGGAAAGACTTTATTCTGACATATTTGAATAAAGATGAAGTACGCAGACATTTCTTGTGAACTTAAATCGCAAAAATTTCGGGAACAAATTGTGAGCTTCGAACGTTAAACACGCAGAGCCAGTCACACTTTCGAAATTTGACGACTGTACAATTGAGGTGTCAACCCGGGAGAATAAATGTGTTCAGTATTTTGGCTCCCATGAGCTCGAAAGGAATTTAAAAGATTGTTTACCTCTCATTGACAAGCAATTAACTACAAGACGCTTAACTAAAAGTGCATGATTCATCTGAAATTCAAACAGAGTTTAGAGTGTAAAATTTTGCGTTTTGTGGGGGTAAATGTTACTTGTTACTATGCGTTGAATAAATAATTGAATCATGATAGATGTATGGATTTATAGATCACATGTAAGAAGGTACATTAGTTCTAATTTTGTTTGCAACATTCTTTCTCGATTCATAATCAAAATATTATGTACCATCTAAAAAAAGAGAGCCGTACTAGACTCTATTTGACATTCATCGCTACAATCTTAACGACTTCTCAAGCTATAAATTTTTGCTCAAGGTCAGCAACCACAATCAATCGTCACCGTTCACCACGTCGTGACAACCAACGTCATTTATCAGTGCGCACGTTCAACAATTGTCCTCAATAAATGTTCACCAACTCGTGCGTTATTAATACCTAACCAAATAACCACAACATTCTGAGATTATTGACATACAAATCGAGAAAATTATGCCCTGCAGTTAAAAAAATGCCCTGCAAGCCTACAGCTCTCATAAGTGGTATCTTGAAAAGTGCTCCAACTTTCTCATTCGCCGTAAGGTAGCCTATGTATGTGTGCATTAGAGGGCCACCATGTTCTTTCAATAAGATAGTCCTTTGATTGTCACCTATGTATGTATTTAGTAGAAGACTGCAATGTTCTCTCAGTAAGATAGTCTTCTGGTGGTCGTAGGAAGCATGTGGATACAAGAGAGCTATGGAAGAGTTCATCCTTGCCACAGAACAAATCGAAAACATTCTTGATGCCTGGAAATGCAATTCCCATTAATTATTACGATTTTATGAATGCTATTGATCTCGAACATGGGGCAGAGCGCAGGTAAAGGCAAGAGTTTCTTCAAGGTGTCGAAAATTAACAAAGCAGTTAACGGTGTCACTAGTGTCCCAGTCCTGCGTCGCTGAACCAGCGAAGAGAAATTAACCAAATGAAAAAATTAACTCAAAAAAATAAGTCTGAGTTTGTAATTGAATAGGAATTTTGAAATAAATGAATATGAATTGTAATTTTCTTCTGTTTCATAGAATGTATTTTCAATTATATATATCATACGTTTATTATTTTCTTAAGGTCATTATAGTATTTGTGCTGAACATGCAATATTTGTATTCACTGAAAATGCACCTAATGGATTGAAATATATTATTATGGTCATTTTAATTTTTCACGCAGATATTAAATCTGTAGTCTATGCAGGACTGTGCTGTTGGGCTCATCATCATCACAAGACTGACCATTGAAGATCAGAACGAAGCGGTGAAGTCTTCTTATCTAGTACATGACTTAGAATAGAATAGAAATAAGGAATAGGAACGAGCCGTTTGGCCTATTCTTGGATTGATACCCAAGTCCTATACCGTAGATACCCCCGTGTCATGTGTGGATACCCAAGTCCTATACCGTAGATACCCCCGTGTCATGCGTGGATACCCAAGTCCTATGCCGTAGATACCCCAGTGTCATGTGTGGATACCCAAGTCCTATACCGTAGATACCCCCGTGTCATGCGTGGATACCCAAGTCCAATAGAGTATACATTATGTACACTCCATTGGAAATCTCAGTGCATTGCATCGAGAAATAGAGCATATCGTCTAATATTTCTCTTAGATGCATCAGTGATGATATAAGCAAGAAAGTTCTTGTTTTCTCAGCTAAAAAAAATGGTTTAAATGTCTTTGGAGGTTAAAATCTGTACTTGCCGCGGTATAGATTGTTCCCACTGTGCATGACACTAGGTTGTAGGTGCTGTAGCTGAACTTACCATGCACAAATTTAAGCTCACCTGTTACTAGCAGTGGAGGCGATCGCCACAACTATGTGGGAAGATTGCTCTTGAATCTCGCCGCTCAAAAATTCAACTTTATCAGCTTCCTGTCAACAGAAAGATTAAAATGTACCTATTGTTTATCAATTGAGAATCATAAGCTATATAGTATCAGTATAAATTACGAAACTCATTATAGCCTAAAATACGAAAGAGAAATAATCTTGCAAGTTTCAATCTTGAATGGAGCACAAATGTAATAAAAAATAAATCAAATTATATAGCGTACGGAGACGGAAGATTTTAGTTTTCATGCGTTCGAAAATTATCCAGTTTAAGTGCACAATTTTAACTGAAATATGTTCAATATAATAGCTTGTCAAGACATGTTCATAGGAGGGGACACACACTGAAATATGTTCAATATGCTCGTTGGAGAAGACAAACTCTGAAATCTGTTCAATATAATAGCACCCACCAACTGCAGGGACGTTATGTGTTTGATGCTGAGCAGCACCTTCAGGGTTCGTGCTGCAAGGTCTGCCACGTACACAGAGTCTGACGTAACAGCTACGTGGCAGAACGTCACCTTGTTCTTACGTCTCAAGATCACCGCCTCACACCATCTGCAAATGTTATATCAAAAGAAACCATGATTGGATATTGGACCTACTCGTATTCACGCTTGTAAGGTAAATTAATTGTCGATATTTTGGGGGGGCTTTCTGCGCACATCTTTTGTTTGAGTTTATGAATCAAATTTTGTTTGTTGATACCATGATCCATGCAGATAGGGTGAATTTTCAATGTTTCTACACATAGGTTCACATGTACGTCGTTTGTATGATCAACCAGTTTTTGCGTGCGTTTCTAATGCATGAAAACAGAAGTTCTGAAGAAATGCTTGTGTTGATATAGCATCAGTCGACCATTTTTGCATCCCATTTTCATCAGGTACTCCTGCAAAACATGCGATACAGGACAATCCTGCATATATATCTGTTTACTTACAAAACACATTTGGCTACGTATGTATCATTGTTGTAGATTGTTTTGACGAGAATTCAATGCAGGTAAAAACTGCCAACCTCTTTTTTAGCGCCCAAGGAAATCTATAAAAAATAATCATCATGCTTTTGTTCTATGTAATGTCATAGCTCTCTTATTGAGATAATGCATCTTGAAGATATAGAAACCTCCTGCTTTTTCTTGCAAAGTTCCCACTCTATCTGTCTATCAAGACGTGCCTCAGTATTCAGCGTTAGATTTCACGCTTTCCGTGCCATTCAGTTCTTATTTTTACATAGTTTGTCTTCAACAAAAGCTAAATATCCTGCATTAAAAGCATTAGTCTATGTACATCAGGGGTGTGGAACGTTTCTTGGAGTAGAGGCCGCATTTACAACATCCACTCCTCAAGAGGGCCTCAAACAATATATTCGCATGGTCCTATTTAAAAAATAATTTACTGCTATTGTAACGTAATTACATTTATAATTTGCATGAACATGTAAAACACACTACATAGAAAACATGAAAAAACGAAGCAAATGTATTTTAAACAATTTCACATATTTTATCATTTGCTGAACAAACTACCGAAGGTTGACGTAATGACTTAAAAGGTTGCAGGTTCCCCACCCCTGGTCTACATTCATCGCAGTAGACTCAACAACCTGCATTGTATTGGCTCAAAATACAAGCAACAATAACATGAGTTAAAGCAAATAGGTTATCTGCTTCATGACAGTCTTCATTTATCGTACATTTTCAGAGCACTAGAACTAAATGATCTGTTTTAGTTCAGATTTATCATGAAATAAAAGCTCTACTATCAGTGTATTTAGTCTGACATACACCATTGATTAAAAGTAACCTCAATGTGATTGCCAAACGGAAGGCTCTGTAATTTAATATTGCTGCTAAATCATAAGTGGTAAGAGTAATATTATCGAAGAATCACCGTTATACTGCAATCACAGTATGTAATACGACGTATTATTGCCGTATCCTGGTATGAATATCATTATGTACTCGATATTTGACATACACACCAATATGACTTCACATACCTGGGCACTCTTGGGCCAAACGGTTCGTTTCTATTGCCATATTTTATTCTATTATATTCTACTCTGGCTTCGATGCTGCCAGGTAGCTGAGAATATCAGGCAACGCTTCATTTCTTTATTAATTTCACGGTCTCGCTAAATTTTCTGATTTTTTTTAATAACTATGCCTCGTTTTCCTATGATCTATTTTTTCTCTCTACGGATAGCGATCTTACTAGACTTAAACTTAATCATTCAATTAGAAGTACAGGGCTTGACTACGTAATTTCTTGTTTTTTCAAAGCGCGTTGCTTTGAAAAAAAGGAAGTTATGTTGCCGTACCTTGTATGAGATCATCTTACCGAAACGAATGGATGAATAGTCGTAGAAATGAGGACAACATCACAACTCACCTGACATCGGCGTACACATCTGAGGACAGATGACGTTTCAAGAAACTTCGTAGTTTGCTACTCATTATTCACTGTTCCCTAATTTGGAACGTAATCAAGCAAATATATTTTCAAATAACAATTAATACGCTAAACAATTAACTGCTCTAAACATTTATATACTTTTCTATCACAGCGTATAGATCATAACAGTAGAGAAGTTGATGAAGAATTGGAATATTCTGCACAAGAAAATGTATAATCAGCGACAATGATACTCGAGTAGACTGGGTGGTAAGTTACGTCGTGTTTACAATAATCTAACGAGATGAGGGACACATGGGTGCGCTGTGAAGGTAGAACTTCAACAAAGAATTTAGAAATAAATAAATTAGAGTCCCAATATGTTCGGTTAAAAAAGGTTAATCGCCATGATGTGTATGAATATACATAAGAAAACAATGACAATACCATTTATATCTTTAGTTCACTGAATACTGTTCATCTAAGATTTACTCATCAATAGCAGTAAACAGAAAACGAATTTACAACTCATATTGTCCCTCACTACTTAATAGATGAATCTCATTCGTCACCCACAAAATATATTCGCTGTACTGGCAAGAGAGACGCACTGCAGCGAACTAAATACACCTTCCCTAAGCAAGAGCTAGACCAACACTGCTACCGGCGAGCTACCTAAACTCTACGGTGGTACATTGCCACGCTTCATTGATTGCCCGTGCCCTGAAGTGAGAGACCTGCGTGAGAATGGTGCTACTACAACGAAGGCAAATAAGCTTGAAACTGTTTGTCTGACCGATGTCGTGACTCGTTCATTAAGTGATTTCGTGAAATAAGAGAATTTATTTTCATGAACTGTAGTAGTTTGATGTTTAGAACATTATAATGCAACGCTGAATGAAACTCCTGAACGAAGTATTTTTATCATATGTCATTCATTCTAAGCTGAGTTTATATAGAACTATATACATATCCATAGATGAATAAATGTATGTACCATATATGGCTCTTTTACTCGGGATGGACGCGGATCTACAACCCTCTGCAGCAAAAACATTAAGTTACGTAACGATTTGAATGGACGTTCAATGGATTTCTATTATCTTGATGACGACGGAACGTTTTAGACCGAAAAAAAATCACATCCACGGGACCAACACCGTCTAAAGTGCTTCTCCGAGCATCAGGGATCATTTCGATCCATGATTCAGCCACTGCAGTCGTCTGATTTAAAGCGCCTTCAAAACCTATAGCATGATCTAGAAAAGGACCTGCGTGCTTCATCAGTGAAGAATTTGGGTCTACGGCTGCTGCAATTGTAACCAAAATTAAAGCTTCAGAAGTTGTAAAAGCTTATCGAATTACTACCAGTTCAGATAGAAGCTACTGTATAACTTGACCTTGAGAATGTACGATAGCTTATACATAAATTATTATGCTAAACGACTTTAAATTTGGCCAGGCAGAGTACGCATGAAATTTAACCCGGACATTAAAGTGCGATTGTAGCAATAAGCTTCTCAACGACACGACTAGTCGAAGAATGAATTTGACAGATTAAGTACCAAAAACTTTAGCACAAGAAGTCGCATGTGTGGAACGACACTTTTCGCTCATCTGCTAGAAGAAAATACATACTAGACAAGTAAAAATGAAGTTTATTTGAAGCTTAAAAATTAAAGCTGAACCCACAACAGCCTCCTGGAAAAAAGTGCAGCTGAGTATTTAGTGGTAGCCAAGATACACGAACACAAATAAGCATAAACAGCAGCTCGAAGTCCAGGAATCATATACATTCCTTTAAGAACAGCAGGTCCCCGCGTGACAGTCTTCATTAACATGTCTCTTTGAAGGTGGTGTAAAATTCGGATAGATATTTCGTCTATTGAAGTGGAAACTTTACTTGCACTCTGGAGTACATTTTATTGAGATACGGGAAAAATATAGAGAAAAACACTAACACCTTTTTTTACAGCACTGTATTTAAAAGAAAACTTATACACCATGAAGTACAAAATAAATATCAAGATGCCAACAGAAAAAACTGAATAAATATTTCAGATGTAAGTGGAATTGACAGAATTATGACGGGCGCCATCCCAAATAGAATTCAAAACCAATGAGTAATGAGCCTTCGAGGCATCCCTTCTAAGGAATCTAGACATGACCCAAGAGCCATGAGTGAGGAGCAGCTTCATAGATAGCTTCAAATCAAGAGCAGTAGCCACTGTCTGGCTACAGTAGATAATTAACCATACTTAGAGAATAAGTCAGTTATGAATGAAAGAATAAAGCGGAGAGCTCATCCACGTGTAGCAACTAAATAAGACAAGTTGTAAAAGCAACGTGTTGCAAACAGCTAAATTTTCTTAAATATTTAGCCTGGCTTTGCAATGGCATTTACTGGGGTTGAAACCATATCAAGTTGGTTCTTACCCAACAATTGGGAAAGCACTCTAAAATACAGTGATGAAACTTGATCCTTAATTTAACTTAACCGCAGCAATGTCAAGTCGTGTGAAGCCAACTTTCTAGAGCAGTTGAATGCTGCTCAAAAAATACGCTACGTATGATGAGCTAGTGAAAATAAGAAAAATAAGATATACAATGCAATCTTGCAAAGACCCACACAACCTGATGGCAACACATAGAAGTGCTAATGATGTAACTTGCATCGAAACAATTTCACGTAAATTACGAATAAAAATAAGATTCATTACTTACTATGCCACTTATGCCAAAAATACTAAACGTCAAGAATATTAAACGAATCATCATGAAATCCAAGTTCCATCAAAATGTCCTAATTGTCAACTTGCAGGCTAAGGATAAACGATGGCAACAGAAGAGGGCGAAATCTTTCAACAGAAGTGATTGAAGAACCTGTGAACAGGTACCTTTGAAGTGATCACCACATCAGCAATTATTGTCCACTAACTAGACTTTAAAACAGTAACACAAACACAGAGAGACTGAGAAGTTCTCACGCAGTTTAAAGACTGTGCAACCAAAAATACTGAATATTAAATACCGTTCAGCTGGACAAATGTGATGATGATAATGTAACATCAACCTCTCCTCCTTCTCGCTGCATTAAAAAGCATTAAAATTTCAATTAAGGGTCATTTTAAAAACTGAACATGTTCCAATACTCCATTTATAAGTGAATATTATGCAGTACTAGTCTAGGCGATTACAGAAGTGGTTTATTCATCTAGTTTGCTAACGACATTTATGTACATACATTCAATGGAACGGCAAATAGTCAAAGAAGCTATGATTTCAACGCCGATGTTTGGTTTTACTGGTGTCTCTGGCCGCACGCTTCTCATGCTCAGCGCGGTGCTTTGAGTCAGAGCCTCGCCTCCGTGACTCGACGACCTCCTGCTCCTCAATTGCGTTCCCACCCGACCGACGCGACGCAGTTTCCTCGTCCCCCCTCCTACCGCTGCCTTCACCCCGACGCCTGGTGCTTTCGTCTCCCCTCCTCCCGCTACCTTCACCCCGACGTCTGGTGCCCTCATCCCGCTCTCTGACTCCCTCCTCACGGCGCCTGCTGCTTTCGTCACGCCGCCTGCTGCTGTCCTCACGTCGTGACGAGTCTTCTCGGCGGTGCGAGCTTGTATCATGAGCTGCGTAGTCAAAAGATATTAACCTATAAATATATTTATTGAATACATCTATTAGACGACGGACGAAAGTGCTTTCTCTGAAATTTATTTACGATTTTAAACACCAATAGTTCTTCATCCCATAACCACATTACATTCTCAACAAAGTAGAGAGCAGAAATTTTAGACGAGCGTTGAATAATTCATTTAGTACGTAGACTTAAATTGGGCTCGCGTTGACTTGAACACGCAAAATTTAATGAAAACAGCGTGATGTCTTAAGAAACAAGTGAACTCTACAAGGAAATTGAGACAGCGTTAGTGTGAAGGTTACCTGTTAATGAGCTCGTCCGCCTGTCGCTGTTCCTGGTGCCTGTTTTCTTTTTGTGTGAACGCTTCTTGTTACCATCTGATGAGAAAAATATCAGTTACAACACAAATATTCAGTGTGAATTGAGAATAATAAGAAATACACGTAGTATGTCCTCCACAAGCTAGACTTGCTTTTAGAATAGGCAAGAAATAAAATTTGGAAGCGTTATGGTTTAGACCAGTGTTTCTCAAAGTGGCCAGTACCGCCTCCTGGAGGCGTTGAGGAAATGCAAGGGGGCGGTGATTGAAAAAACTTTGACATACACTGGTTTAGACACACTCCAAGTTGAAGATTTAAAATGAAAAAGTTTTTCAGTTTAAACGATCTCATCTACTCATTCAACAGTTAAATCCAATATCATGAACTATTCAAATTATAAATAGTGGGAACGACATATAGATCTTCGCCATTTAGAATGAATATAAAAATCCTAACTATCTAGCAAAGAGTAATTGTTGGCAACACATTCATAGAATTTATTTCCAGGAATTTTTCATAACTCATTTGTTTTGTTGAGATATTGCGTCGATTTCCTCTCGAAGCTTTTTCTTCAAATCCTAAAGATTTCAAGGCCGATATCAGCAAGCATTCTTACTTCGATATCCCCGATGAAAATATGACAAGCCCTTAAATCTGTTGATCTCGCCCACCACCAGAAAACATTTCTCTCGACAATCACTCGTAAAGCGAACGCCACACAGTCTTATAATTGCTGACACAAATGAAAATAGTCAAGCTGAGTACGCTGAATGAAACCTGTCGCCTCTGTACTGCCACTACAGCACGTGCGTTGCCAAATTCAAGCATGGAGATCTTCGTGTCGTACATGCCCATACGCTCCACAACTTTCTTCTTCTCAAAACAATCGGCCCAGTAACTTTAAAATTCAAAAATCATCACTTATGTATTCTTCTTTACGTTAGATATACATTTTTAAGCATTGAACTTGCTCTCGCTCTCAACTTTAGTGAGGAAATTCGTAACAGTGACAGAAGGAGAGCCAAAGAGCTCAATTTGTTCAAAAATTACAGGAATAACTGAAGGTAAACCATTGAATTGGCCATCAACTCCGTTCAGATTTCGTCGGACCCATGCTTCTCTTAAAAATCGTCTGAATTTTTGAACATCCCAGCATTGCGTTTGACAACATACAGTTCAAAAATTATTTTCCGTAACCTGTTACTTGAATACAGTCACAAATTAACTGTTTACCTATTGCTTTTGCAAGTAAACGATCGAGTTTTTAGAATACCAAAGCAGCAAATAATCACCCACTAACTATTGAAAATCGCCGCCAAAGACATTTGCTCGCCAGTTTGATAAAACAAACGTTGACAGCAAGGTTCTCTAAGATGCGAGTGATACACATCCCTGCATATCAGTAAGCTTAGGCTCTGGTTAGACAGGGTAACTCAGAGGAACGCTACCTGACGATGAGCTCGACGAATCACTGTCAGAAGAGCTGCTGTCACTGCTGCTGCTACTGCTGCTGTTGTCACTGCTCTCACTATTACTGCTACTGCTGCTCTCACTGGTCTCATCACTGCTCTCACTGCTACTGCTGCTACTGCTACTGCTACTCGAACTGCCAGAGCCGTCGCCTTTCTGTACGACCGGTGCTACGATAGCAGTAGGCTTGGGCTGTGCAGAAAAACGGGAAATTATCAGCGGAGAAGATACAAAATGTTCAGA
>VCRD01001937.1:49440-107391 GCA_006783055.1 Trinorchestia longiramus
CAGAAAACCCAAAAAATATCGACAATTAATTTACCTTACAAGCGTGAATAGGTTCAATATCCAATCATGGTTTCTTTTGATATAACATTTGCAGATGGTGTGAGGCGGTGATCTTGAGACGTAAGAACAAGGTGACGTTCTGCCACGTAGCTGTCACGTCAGACTCTGTGTACGTGGCAGACCTTGCAGCACGAACCCTGAAGGTGCTGCTCAGCATCAAACACATAACGTCCCTGCAGTTGGTGGGTGCTATTATATTGAACGTATTTCAGTGTTTGTCTCCTTCAACGAGCATGTCTTGACATGCTATTATATTGAACAGATTTCAGTGTGTGTCCCCTCCTATGAACATGTCTTGACATGCTATTATATTGAACATATTTCAGTTAAAATTGTGCACTTAAACTGGATAATTTTCGAACGCATGAAAGCTAAAATCTTCCGTCTCCGTACGCTATATAATATGATTTATTTTTGATTGTATTTGTGCTCCATTCAAGATTGGAACTTGTAAGATTATTTCTCTTTCGTATTTTAGGCTATAATGAGTTTCGTAATTTGTACTGATACTCTATAGCTTATGATTCTCAATTGATAAACAATAGGTACATTTTAATCTTTCTATTGACAGGAAGCTGATAAAGTTGAATTTTTGAGCGGCGAGATTCAAGAGCAATCTTCCCACATAGTTGTGGCGATCGCCTCCACTGCCAGTAACAGGTGAGCTTAAATTTGTGCATGGTAAGTTCAGCTACAGCACCTACAACATATTGTCATGCACAGTGGGAACAATCTATACCGCGCCAAGTACAGATTTTAACCTCCGGAACCATTTAAACCATTTTGTAGCTGAGAAAACGAGAACTTTCTTGCTTATCATCACTGATGCATCTAAGAGAAATATTAGATGATATGCTTCATTTCTCGATGCAATGCACTGAGATTTCCAATGGAGTGTACATAATGTCCACTCTATTAGACTTGGGTATCCACACATGACACGGTGGTATCTACGGCATAGGACTTGGGTATCCACGCATGATACGGTGGTCTCTACGGCCTAGGACTTGGGTATCCACGCATGACACGGTGGTATCTACGGCATAGGACTTGGGTATCAACCCAAGAATAGGCCAAACGGCTCGTTCTTATTCCTTATTTCTATTCTATTCTAAGTCATGTACTAGATAAGAGGACTTCACCGCTTCGTTCCGATCTTCAACGGTCAGTCTTGTGATGATGATGATGAGCCCAACAGCACAGTCCTGCATAGACTACAGATTTAATATCTGCGTGAAAAATTAAAATGACCATAATAATATATTTCAATCCAGTAGGTGCATTTTCAGTGAATACAAATACTGCATGTTCAGCACAAACACTATAATGACCTTAAGAAAACAATAAACGTATGAATATATAATTGAAAATACATTCTATGAAACAGAAGAAAATTACAATTGATATTCACTTATTTCAAAATTCCTATTCATTTACAAATTCAGACTTATTTTTTTGAGCTAATTTTTTCATTTGGTTAATTTCTCTTAGCTGGTTCAGCGACACAAGACTGGGACACTAGTGACACCGTTAACTGCTTTGTAATTTAATTTTCAACACCTTGAAGAAACTGTTGCCTTTACCTGCGCTCTGCCCCATGTTCGAGATCAGTCGCATTCGTAAAATCGTAATAATTAATGGGAATTGCATTTCCAGGCATCAAGAACGTTTGCGATTTGTTCTGTGGCAAGGATGAACTCTTCCATTGCTCTCTTGTATCCACATGCTTCCTACGGCCACTAGAAAACTATCTTACTGAGAGAATATTGCGGTTTTCTACTATGCACATACACAGGCGACCACTAGAGGACTATCTTACTGAGAGAACATTGCAGTCTTCTACTAAATACATACATAGGTGACAATCAAAGGACTATCTTAGTGAAAGAACATGGTGGCCCTCTAATGCATACATACATAGGCTACCTTACGGCGATTGAGAAAGTTGGAGCACTTTTCTAGATGCCACTTATTAGAGCTGTAGCATGATAAAAGATATTAATTAGCCGGTCACTATTGAACTGCAGGGCATAATTTTCTTGATTTGTATGTCATTAATCTCAGAATGTTGTGGTTATTTGGTTAGGTATTAATAACGCACGTGTTGGTGAACATTTATTGAGGACAATTGTTGAACGTGCGGACTGATAAATGACGTTGGTTGATACGACATCGTGAACGGTGACGATTGATTGAGGTTGCTGACCTTGAGCAAAAATTTATAGCTAGAGAAGTCGTTAAGATTATAGCGATGAATATCAAATAGAGTCTAGTACGGCTCTCTTTTTTTTAGATGGTACATAACATTTTGATTATGAATCGAGAAAGAATGTTGCAAACCAAATTAGAACTAATGTACATTCTTACATGTGATCTATAAATCCATGAATAAATCATGATTGAATTATTTATTCAACACATAGTAACAAGCGGCATTTTGCACCACAAAGCACTATCAAAACGAACAGTTTTCATTTACGGATAAATTAGAATATTTGTATCATAGGTGCAGAAAAATTTTACCCACTAAACTCTGTTTGAATTTCAGATAAATCATGCACTTTTAGTTAAGCGTTTTGTAGTCAACTGCTTGTCAATGAAAGGTAAACAATCTTTTAAATTCTTTTCGAGCTCGTGGGAGCCAAAATACTGAACACATTTCTTCTCCCAGGTTGACACCTCAATTGTACAGTCGTCAAATTTCGAAAGTGTGACTGGCTCTGCGTGTTTAACGTTCGAAGCTCACAATTTGTTCCCGAAATTTTTGGGTTTTAAGTTCACAAGAAATGTCTGCGAACTTCATCTTTATTCAAATATGTCAGAATAAAGTCTTTCGTTCAAAACGAAAGCTGTTTCAGAGTTGATGATGAAATTTCAAAGAACATAATTGGTGAATATGTTGAGTGAATTTATTTCCAATAATATGCCTGTTCAGGCTACATTAAAACCTGCCGGCTAGAATGTCCAAGAGTTTGACTTCGATTTGAAGTCTTACAAATATTTCCAAATCTATTTTTAAATCATGTATAGAAATTATTGTTTATGAATAGAATTTTTGAAGAATATTACCATGTTTTCCTAACTATGGTGCTGCTTGTCATATTGTTGTGTAGAATAATTTTAAATTTATATTGAACATGCAAAAACCTTTGCTGTTTATGTTAAATCTGTTTTAACAAGCTTTTCCATACTAAGTTTAATCGCTTTGTTATGTGACTAACATTTATCATTCCTGCTATCGACATGCATGAATCAATGACCCATATATTGACGTACGTGTGTACAACACATAAGTTATACTGAAAAATAATGTAATTTTTCCCCTTCTGAGAACTTACCAAGATAAAACATTTCTTAACTTTATTAAGGCATATCTGAAAAATATTAAATTATTGCTAAAATCTACAGCAGAATAAGTGCATGGTAATTGGGCGTGGCATTTCACCAATACCCAGTATCGACTACGCAGAAGCAGTCCAGTTGTTGGTGTTGCTCGGTGCTTCGAATTAGAAAGTGTCGCATTCTTGGAAGGCTTGTAGGCTTCGTGCTTCCTAGTACGTTAGAGTGTAACGAGGCAACCTCAAACGAGAAGTTTAATTTCGTCAGTTTAATATGTTGCATTGTATGTTTGTATTCCTGCATTTGTTAAGATGTTTTAAATGTTGTCCTAATTTTCGTGAAATATGTAGTAAAAAATTCCAGTATTTCTTTAGTTGACCTGTTCAGTACATGCCAATGTTTGTTGAGTCCTGCATCTTTGAATTAGGATAACATTTAGTGACGAAATCGTATTAACTCTGATCTTAAGAGCTGCGATTTAAGTGAAATATCTGAACATTAAGAAAAATTGACAAAATAGCTTCAAACCATGCTTACTTTTACCAGGAGCGTATTTTGAAAAAGTTCACTGTCTGTGCCCAAAGCCACCTACACAGATCTGATGCGTTTTTGCCGCTTCCTTTCTCTGTTCGATTCATGAGCGAAATTATCCTCGTTAAGGGGTCCCTCATTGTGCCTTTATGAAAGATTGAAGCTGCGAACTAAGCGCAATGGTTGCCTTTGTGCGCAATGAGACCCGCATCGATTGATGTGCCAATTGGAGAGCGTCCGTGCTGCTGAGACCGTGTTTGTGTGACCCGTTTCCATAGCACTGCACCAAACCGACACATTTGTGCCTCTAAATGACTGTGCTGTCCAACCTCAATATTATTTCAGATCACGGTTTGAGAAGCATTCTTCCACTTAGTTGCTAACAAGCACAGAAAAATTTCTAGAATTCAAGGATGCCACAATTACTCGCGTAAGGCTGCAGCACAGTAGAGTAGTGATTTCTGTAAAATTAGGTCACTAGATCACTGAACTCAGCACAGTAGAGCAGTGATTTCTGTAAAATTAGGTCACTAGATCACTGAACTCAGCACAGTAGAGCAGTGATTTCTGTAAAATTAGGTCACTAGATCACTGAACTCAGCACAGTAGAGCAGTGATTTCTGTAAAATTAGGTCACTAGATCACTGAACTCAGCACAGTAGAGCAGTGATTCCTGTAAAATTAGGTCACTAGATCACTGAACTCAGCACAGTAGAGCAGTGATTCCTGTAAAATTAGGTCACTAGATCACTGAACACAGCACTGCCTCGCGTTGCTAAGCAGCTTACCTAGCACTTGCAGAAGCAAGCAGAAAAATGATACTATAAGACTCTGTCTTTAAGACTCCAGCTGAAAGTGGTGGGTGTACTTGGGCTTCATGGAGGATTTTAATCATAAATGGAGCCTTATCATAAGAATATGATGTGAATTCATTGAATACAGTGAGGTACGTGGATCTAAAAGTACCAGCTGTATACTGAACTAGTTATTTTCCGAAGTTAGATCACTTTTGTGTCATATATCTGCAACCACAAGTCACCCAAAAATAGTGATTTCATTCTGTAGCTTGCGTTTTGCACGTCTCCAACGTCAGAATTTAACATAAAAGGATGCGGTGAAGATTGATTTGTTTTGTTGCTCGCTTCGATTGTGTTGATGCAAGTTTTAACTCCAGCGCATGCGTCAGCTTCAATATTCAATTTTGTGCTACGCCTGACTCTTGAAATCTGAGATTTTTATAATAGTTACGGACATTTTTTGATTATAAAATAAATTAGCTAATATATCATTGACATCACACAAATTACTAGTTTACATAGAATTATATCATCTGCATAGACAACACACAATACTGTTCTAAAGAAAGAAATGAGCGAGATCGTTTTAAAAATTTCGCATTTAATGGCTACTAATCTATGTAAACAGAAAATAAAATTAAAAAGTACAACCTATGTCTTGATTTATGACATGAAGTATGCATCACATTTTCTTCTGAGTTTTAAATTTTTTATGCACTTAATATTATATGAATAGTTTGGAATTATATGGGTATTAAATTGTAAGGAAAGATGAAAAGTTTTCAACATTGATGGGTGTAGGAATAATTTCGTCGCTAACTGTACGTTCTTTTTTCTTTTCAACTAAGCACGCATTAAAAAACCTGCAAATTTTAATTTTCTATTTGTCGTTTATTGTAAACTGAAATAGATTTGTCCATAGGGATAAAAACTACTGTTTAAAGTTCCTGGACCATTTTTTCATCCCGTTTTTTTATTGCATATCATTTGAACTCAAATTTTTTCCTTACGCATATTTATACGTTACATTTTCCATTATTCATGTGCGTACCAACATTCAGTGTTGTCTACGTTTGAAGCTACTACTCTGTATCGCCTTCATACACGCACCGTAAAGTGCAACTCAAACTACGGCCGTCAGGAATGACCTTTACCAGATCAGTGTCCATCAAGAAAAGAGCATCCAGTAACACTTCGCTTTCTGTTTGTGGCCTCAAGGCGCCGATCAATGGCTTCATTGCAGCTAAAACAAGACGCGGTCTTGGCACGTGTTTGGCATTGATGTCCATGCATGTGTGGCGTAAAGTTCTGAATGCAAATGAAGAACTTGGAGGATTCAGTATTATTTAATAGTATAGTACACATCAAAGTTTTCTTCTCACATCATGGACTCATATTGTTTGCCTTTTTTCTATTTTTATTTCTAAAAGTATACACATCCTTTTCCAGGACAGAAGTCCGTCTATTGATCAATTGAAGGAGGTTTCAGTATATAAATGGTTGAAGTGGTCGAAGTATTTCGCAAAATTACTGATTGGAACTTTCTTGCTTCCCGAATGGCTGCGTTTTCTCAGAAAGGTCACCTTTTTGTGACCTATACAAGTAATCGTATTCACCAGGTGTTTCTAAATACATAGATGTAGGAAATGTGAAAATCAATTATTTTCGATAATTTACCACCGAAAATATGTATATATGCTTGAAAGCCCCAAAAATCAAGTGTCATACCATACGAAGCTTTTAAATTTTTTTCAACATGGGAATACTGCGGTAGTATCGATTCCATCATAGATAATTTTTGCATTTTAAAAGCTGCTTTTGTCATATCAAAGAATGACGACTTAGTACAGTTGTTTCTGGCTGATACACACTCATGCAATCCTGTCGTTTCATGTTCCAGGAATGCACTCACTCGCTATCAAAGTTTGATAAGTAACGCGAAGGAACAAAGGCAGACAATATGCAATGTGGTAACGCACCAATGAACACGCCTTTCATCAAAAATCTACAATTCAAGCTAACTGTTCTAATAAAAGACGAAGAGCAAATCACCTGCGTGTGAATTAATTAGTTCTCATGCCTAATTAGTACAGAAACATTCCTCAGTATTCTGAGAGATGGCTTTATTAATCGTGGCTTCAGATATTTGAGCAATTCTGAAATTTGCTGCTCTTGTTGGACGAGTACTGTCAGGACTGTGATGATGTAGTTAGGAATCAGAGGCAGCAGAAAAATTAAAAACTATGAATCTTTGACAGTAAAATAATTTATTTCGCTCATGAAGTTCGCTTCGCCTACGCGCAGTTCAGCCATTAGAGCAAATGATGCCGAGTATTGGCCAGCCTTGCAAAAAGCTCGAAACTTGTCTAGAAGAAATAGTTGACTCCTTGTTCTAAGTTAAAAATTCTTTTAAAATCTCTTGTTCAAATCGAAATATAATAACCTTGTAATTAATAAATAATAACAAATAATTAATAAAAATTTGCATCATCTGAAAATTGTCTCTATTGAGAGTGAGTGAGTATGTATAAATACAATCGTATCGAAAATGTGCTTGAATTATAGAATATATGAACCTTTATTCTATTGCTTACGTTTATGCATTTATGCTGTCTGATTGTCGTAATTCTAATAAAATATAAAAAACTCTTTGTACAGAGTAGTAAGTTTCGGTATTGCGCTCCAATTCTTAACTCTCACTTCCGTTTTACCAAATGTCCAACTTTGACATGATCGAGAGCCTTGTTATGTGCAGACGTCACTGTCCATAAGCCCCTTATGTGATAAGTCTGAACCTGATGACGCTGTAAATGTACGTATCTACTTGAATTACAGAATTCTATTCCTATCATCCATCAATGATATCTATTCTTTAAGTTTGAAAATTCTACTGAGTGATAAGAGTTTTCGTGCTTTGAACCAATTTGAAACTGAATAATCCAAATGCTTATAACTCAGTTCATTGTGAAAATGCGTGTAATATGACAACTCAGAATGAGAAAGACTCGGTAAATGTTATCTGATTGTGCTTCATGGATCATGACCATCTGAGTCGTGAAACTAGAAAGCTTATTGTAATTAGAGGCTCTGTCAAGATACACAATCAGAAAGAGCTAACTGGACCGTAGAGTTGAAGGATCTAAAAAATAAGCTGCTTCATCAACCACCCAGTCCGTTTATCAGTTGTCCTGTTAACTACGACAGTGCACTCGAGTTCGGTACTAACTTCATTGATGGACAACATACACTCACTACAGAAGGGGGCTTCATTACTGAAGTGAACTGTATAATATCCCTTGAGTTCCTGATAGTGGTAGAGGGTCAGGGCCACATCGATCTCCCTTATGACCTGGGAGCGGCAACTATTTTTTTCTGGAATGTGAACCGCAGCCTCACAATGCGGGGACAACATCATCTATTCCTGCTCATAAGACCGGGCGGCTCTACGAATCAAGAAATCAAACATATTTTATATAAATTTGGCCTGAATAATCCAATTCAATGGTTGTCTTTGTTAAAACATTTATATTGAGTATGCCTTCTCCGTTTAAATGGGTTTGCTTATATCCTTCTAGAAAATAATAGCTTAACAGGATCCTCAAAAGGTCATTTGCGCAACTCTTGGTTTAAAGAAAACCTTACTGGTTTAAATCTTTCAACCTGAGATCTGAATGAGACTTCAATCCAAGTCTGTAACGACGTTGAAATTCTCAGGATAACGCTGCTGCAAGAAGTTCTTATAAAATTTCCTTCTCGTGTGGTGAATTTTCAGAAGTTTCATACGCTGATAAAGTGAATTCAGTTATCTCATGATAAGTCAGATAGAACCATAGAAATTTGACATAGGAATATTCTGAGTTTAAAAATTCGTCTTTTGAACATTGATATGAGCTGCAATGTTCTTCTGACAATAACAATTTCGCGTGATGTCTTCTCACAACAATGAATTAAAACTTCATTAGGTCAAGTTTTTATTTGTATTTCATTATTGCTTACTCAATTAACTTGATGTAGTTATTATGTAAGAGAATGCATTTATTTTGAAGTACGCTAGAATTACATGTTGTGGTACAGCAATTTCGCGAAATGAAGTTACGGTCTAAGTAAGTTACTACACCACAGGCTGGATGCAATGTGTATGCTGTAATCAGACTAATCCAACGCTGCAGTGCGGCAAAACATGTCCAAGTTTAGCTGTCGCTGCCAGCTCGGATGTTGCAAACTACAAGGCAGAATTAGATTGCGTGTTGGCGTGCGATGAATTTTCTAGTTTTATCCTTGAATTCATATCTAAGAATAATGCTATGCTCTAGTCGTGAGGCTCTTCTGTTTGTTCCTAGAAGGTAAGTCTCGGGTGAGTGGATATTAAACTAGGCTTTGTATCATCTTGACTTCACCCAGAAATTGTGCGCTCCCTTTTCTTTGTTATTCTCTGTCTTTGAAAACTTCACGAATGACTTTCACGGGATGAGTGTCATTATTCTTCTCACATGGGCTTGTGCATTTCTTACTTTTACACGTAAAAAATTATATTAAGATGTAAAAACAAACTTGAAATTCATGTCTTGTTTGCGTTCATTGATTTCATGAGCATTATATAAAAATTAGTGAATTTATTCATGTCTCACATAAGAAATCAAAAATTATTTCTCGTTAAGAGTACGGCTCTGACTTAAAATCCGATGCAACTATGTCCTATTCAAATGTCTGAACTACCTCTAGAGGCATGGTGACAGTAAACAGGGTATGGATTGTACATTTCATCCATAGTGTTAATCTAAAAAAGGCCACAGCGGCCCTGCAGCGGTGTAGGGATCCAGCTAGCTATTGGCAGTATGAAAACGAAGCAATAGCTGGGCTTCTGGATCAGGCGATATTTAGATTACTACAAAAAAAGATGCCACCAACACTCGAGGAATGAGTAAACCATGCAAGAGATTTAACTTACTTGAATATTATTCACAGAATCCTCGTTGTTTTCTCTATCTGCTGACTGCTCGAGGCAGGTAACATCGCGTGACGTGACGTTCTTTGAATAACTCCGAGCGTTTTGGCTTCTAAAGTAATAATTTTTTCCATGCTAATCCTCAGAGCAATTTCTGCTTTAGGAAATCAGATGATGCACAACATAGGAGCAGTTTTTGATAATTCTGTAATTCGGAAGAATATTTATACATTCATGACTAAATGTTCAATATAACCCCAAAAATATTGATTAGGAGCATGAAATAGCAAACATTCATGTCAATTTAAAAAATAAATGTATTTATGTGTCAATGATCTCGTCAGACTTTTCTCAACAGTAAATTTTCACGCAAAAGATTTCTGCATTGACCCGTGCCCTCCATTGCTCAACAGATTTCTTACAGCCCCAGCTTCCAGCTTTCCGTTGGACACACGAAGTGCAGGATGGGATGCTACGTTATGCAATTCCGCTGCCTACGGCAGTGTGGACTCTATGGTGAGAGTGGCTGTTGCTGTCGCAGTCAGAGTATCTATCTGTGATTGTTATCTGAACTATTCTGGTAGAATTGAGCTTCATGATTATTCTGTATTTTCCACTCAGGGTCAAATTTTCGGAGGGATGTTTGGATACGTCTTGCCTCCAAAAAGTTGAACTCAGAGATACCGGAAGAGCATATTTACTGCTATGACAGGTTTTGAGTACTTTTGACCGCTAATTAGTTCAAAACAAAAAAAAACATGTTTTAAGCTTTTTTTCTCCCCGCAGCCTAAAGGTAGCCGTTATAAGAGAGGAGTACATTCTGTGCAGAAGAGGATTCTTAGCTCTCTTGCCATGAAGTTAATTTTTCCTTTCATTGAAACACAATCCTCACTCGCTTCTCCCCGGTAGCTGAAGGTAGTTCCATTGAAGATATGAGTCTGTCTTCTCGATTAATTCGATCCTGCAATCAAGCGAGTTAATCACTCGATGGACAAGCTGTTACTTCTAAACTAGGCTATAAGAGAAATAAAATACATTTAAAATCTAAAAGATGAACAAAATGAACAGTTTATTATAAGGTTCCTTTGAAATCATACTCATTGTAAAACTACCAATCTGCTATTAGACACTATGGGAACGTGAGAATTATACTCATACTTCTATGTTTTCATAACTATGAATTGGTCATGTTTTTTATATGAACTGTGCAAGAGGATACTATAGAAATTATAAGTAAGATTCGTTCATTTGAGATAGAGCATTAGGTATCATGATTTGCTTCCTTTGAAATGTCTTCAGGCCACGATGGAGTGATATGTCTCTAAGCTAGACTTCAAAAAACTCCTCACGAGTCACTGGATTTACGACCAGACTGTATTCCAAGCACAATCGTTATACAAGAGATATTACTTTAGTAAAAAGCTTTCTCCAAGACATAAATTGATTGATACGTTATTTTTGTTTCATAAAGTCAATGCCAATGTTTCTCAGGCTGTTGGTGAGGAAGAACAAAGTCGGGATTCTCTTTCTCTGAGCTCTGACGCGGCTTCACATCCCAAAACATCATCATTGGAGCGATCCAAGTGAGTGTTTCTCTTCAGGAATTGATGCGATGCCTCGGACGTGTGTCACGACTAACTGGGCGAGTTCTGTTCATTGATGCTTATCACAGTGAATGCATGAAGATGAATAATTAAAGTTATTGATTAATAATTATTAGTTTATGAATACATTCGTCAGCACGTGTTTTTTAAGAAGATTTATTCAACAGCACGTCATATATGAGGTCGCTCAAATTTATTATTAAGCTTAACTCAAAATTAAAAAGTTAAGTGTTAATGTTTTACAAAATTTCCATTTGTGTCACAAACGTCCACCTTTCCAATAGTGTCGGCTGTTTTATATAATTCTTCTTTTAATCAAAAAATATTTTCTGTGGATATTTGATTAATAGTCTAGCCTGATTCTTTCCCTAAGGTAATTGCATGAGAAAAGAATAATATTAGATGTTGTAATGTCTGGAGAGTAAGGAGAACTAAATAATATTCTCTATTACCATTGAATCTGGAAATGGGCCTCATGTGCAGTATGTAAACCAGCATTGTCTTGATGAAGTATAATCCTTTAGCGATTGTGTAAAGTTGAACGATTTACTACTGCGGCTATGTGAAACCCGTGTAGTTGCTGTAATTTCTCTGAAGATTATTTGATCGGATTTTCATCCTTTCTATAGCCTAGTCAGTTATCTCAGGGGAAACCGTATATTTTCGAGAAAAAAATCAAAAATAAGTTTAAATTATTTCTTCGCTCAATATTTTTTTAAAACTATCGAAACTGATGTATAGGTACACAGAAATTGTTGAAAAAAGGGGATATTATGTGAAAGATTACAAATTGTTTAATAACGCATTCAAATTAGTCATGATAAAAAATTAAAAGATGAGCAAAAATTAGGTTACTTTGGAAACTATTCAATATAGTTTTGACCGTACTAGTATAATTTTGAAGATTATGAAGCTATGGTTTGAAAATCTTGTCGATGTTCGTTGGTTATTAATGTCCAAGTTCACCTGCGAATATAAATAAAATAATATGTATAATTTTTCTACAAACAGACACCGTGTATCCAATTTCTTGAAAGGACTTTGGACTGGAAAAAGTTATTCCTCGCATTTGTCACTGGAGGCATTAAATAACTTACAACTTACGGACAATCCAGCCCTTCAAAACTCGTCCGCTGGGTTTTCTCATAACTTCTCGCCTCTCCCGTACACCATCGGAACGAGTTACTCTTCTACAGAAGCTGGTGACAGGCGTTCATCTCTTGTTTCCATGGTGTCACGCTCGCAAGAATCTCCCGTACCAATGACACAAATCGTACCAACTGAATTTCACAGTCAGTGTACTGAACTCCGAGCTTTGGACCCTGGAAAGAATAGTCTTGATCCATATATAAAATCTCCACTTGTACAATCTTCAGATCAGTTGCAATTCGATTCTGACTCTAGCGAGCGTAAAATTTCTCCTCCAATTATGAAAAGAGCCTCGTCGTGTCAGATCCTGGAATCCACGTTAGCTCGGCAGATTCCGACTCTAGAAGTCAGCAGGACTAGCAGGAGCAACTCTGTTGAAGGTATTAGGTTTTCTCTTTCTTTTCCTGAGACTAGATGATTAAAAAAAATTCACTCATTCCTTATATGAATGCTATTGAGTTCATAATACAAACTAGGTATTAATTTGACTCCATTCATTGTAACTGAATACATGAATATACGTAAAATGAAGTACATGGAAATTCTTTCTTCTTTTTTTATCCCAGTTAAATTTTTAGCAAAGTTTTGAGAATGCTGGATATTCCTAGTGCTAACTTTGAAAGTTCCCCCTTAGAACCGTACGTAACGATTAAACCTACTGGCATTTTTTACAGATTCTACAGTTGAGGCACTAGACGGACGCTACCTGCGCAGATCAGCCAGTGCCCAGGATGCTCGAGGCACTCCTGTGTCTCTTTTTCCACCCCGCAGCTGCAGCGTGCTGGGAGCACCTGTACACTCATCCAGCAGGTTAGTTTACCAGTTCACTAGTCAGAGTAACTAATTCACTTGTAAGCTTAAATGCACTGTGCAACATTGTGCTATGTTCCAAATGTGTAGCTATTTTATGGTAACCCATTTCTTAAACGCTCATATTCATCTATCATTCTAGTCTGTACTCTTCATTTTTCAGCTACCAAGTATCGGAGCAAGATGTGTCTTGCTCTACCTTTACTTGCTTCTGGAAGCTTTAGCTATGGCTGTTGTATTAGCAGTTCATCGAAATGACTAGCCCTTAGATTAAAGTTATCCCAATGATGATCTAACTTGAGTAAAGTTTTCAACACGACTGGATTATCGTTTTTATACTTATAACTTGTTTCTTAATACGTTAAGTGCGAAGTGACCCACCGGTGGGTCACTCAGGTTACGTTCTATAATTTTTTCAAAGCTTTCTAGTGACTGTATGTACAAAGTAAAGATTTGCACCGGCTGGGCAACTGCATTTAACGTGTTTATCTGGGTGTCACTAGTAAAAGTAATTATGACAGTGTTTCTTAATCATCTTTTCCTGGTAACGACCTAAAATCCAGACCAGAGCGACTAAATCAACTTTTATCTTTACAAGTATTTCGCTGAATTAGATATCATGAGTTTATTATTATGGTTTCATTAAAAAGGTTATGAAAAATATTAAGGAAGCGATAACTGCATAGATCCTTGCCACCATAAATAAAATAAATGCATAAATAATAAAAAAATTAATAAATGCATAAAATAAATGCATAAATAAGCCAAGTGCAGGAAACACGCGGTCAAGAATCCGTCAGTGTTATAAATGTCATCTGAATGAGCTTTTCCTTTCATTGACCGTAGGATTGATGTGGAAGTACATACCTGATATGAGTTCAAAGGCCTCAAATTTCAGTTGTTTTTATTTACGAGCAACAGACGGGGTTCTCTGAACAACTTGCAAGTGGACAGCGAAGACAAAGTTCATCTCTATACAATCACCGTGAACAGCCTCCTCTACAAGCTGCTCTACACCCTCTGGAGAAATAAAGTTAGTTCTAAAAAATAAGTAAACGTGTTATGCTAAACGCTAGCTGACTTCTCGGAGCAAAGTTTTATGAAATTAATGTGGGAGAAATATGTGTTGTCCATCATCTATGGTTTTCGAAATAATTTGTGGGTATAAATAATGTGCTAAAGATGAGGAAGTTCTTAGCTTCTCTTCAGGGGGAAAAATGGGTTAAAATGTGGTATTGAATTGAAAGACTTGTGCGTCCTATAAATCCAAGAAACATTGTATTCGTGAATATGTAATGAATGTCGTATTGTTAGATGCTAAAAAAACTCTAAGACAAACTTCCTTTTTTCAAAGCGCTTTGTTTTGAAAAAAGGAGTTGTGTTGCCGCATCCTGTATATCACTGCTTTCAGGCTAACGTGCAATAGCATAACGCGCAATAGCATAACGCACAATAGTATAACGTGCAATAGCATAAAGTGCAATAGCATAACGCGCAATAGCATAACGGGCAATAGCATAACGCATAATAGCATAACGCATAATAGCATAACGCGCAATAGCATAACGCGCAATAGTATAACGTGCAATAGCATAACGCGCAATAGCATAACGCGCAATAGCATAGCGCGCAATAGCATAGCGCGCAATAGCATAGCGCGCAATAGCATAATGTGTAATAATTTAATGCGCAATAGCATGACGCGCAATAGCATGACGCGCAATAGCACAACGCGCAATAGCACAACGCGCAAGAGCATAACGGGCAATAGCATAACGTGCAATACCAATGCTACAATAGGGAAATATATCTCTATCTTACACAAGAGGGTCATTCAGAGTAACAATACCGGAATTCACCTTCTTTTTGCAATAAAATAAATTTTACCGATTTTTCTTCCTATTTCTTACTTTCTGTACCTTCCTCTACTTTGATGAATAAATACCTTCTCTGATACCTACTCTGGTACATAAATAAACCATATCTAAAGGAATCTCGTATCGCAACAAATACTCCATAAGTTATTTAAAACAATGAGCAATAGTTTCGGAACCATTGTTGGAACTCGTGAACTCGAATTTCATGCTTTTGACTTCCTGTCAATTTCCACTCAGCGCCTGCGAGGACACCGCCAGTCTGATGACCAAGGAAACGTGACAAAAATGACCATCTCAACCGGCCCTACTTCCCCTCGGTCTGATCACGCGTTTCACATTCCTGCGTCTGTTGAAGAAGGCTTCTGGCAGTTAAAAACTGAGCTTCTGGCCGCTAACTCCGTTGACGACTGTTACCTTCTCGTGAAGGAATTGAATTCCGGTCTTGTCAAACTGCACAAGATTAAAACTCTTTTTTGGCAAGTAAGTCTTGCTTCTAAAGTTTTTGAAAAGCATGGATTCGTATCTGCAACTACTGAATTAAAGTAATAACTTCATGAGGAAAAAATGAGTGTAATAAGTTTTTGTTTGTTCTTAGGATCCTTGTCTAAATTCTCCTTTCATTGAACCAACGAACGTGGCTCTCTGGCGTTTCAACGACGAAGACTTGACATTGCCCAGCTGACGCTCGTTAGAAGTCTCTTCTATTTTATTTTTGTATCTCTTTGCTATATTTAACGAATCGTTAGTACCTTGATCTTTCCTTCAGGTGCCCAGGAGAGTTCTCTACTTCAGAGTAGTTTATCCTGCAAAAGTCAAAAGTTTCATTTTACATTTGAGTTTATTATGGTACGGGGATACCGTCTACTCCTTTTTTGTCTGTAAAGGATGTTGGGGATGGACAGGATAATCTTGTCTATCCCCAAACTTATCCTAACTTAAAGTATATGTCACCTGCATATCTATGAACTAAATGAAACAACCCCGTGATAATGTTAATGATGATGTTTTATGTTATCTTCTCAGTGAAGACTTTCCTAAACTCACACCCTTGTCCTCAATTTGTCATAGGATGCATCATTTGTGACCCGCCTGCTGTCGCTACTCTCACAATACCTTGCTGTTCAACCCAAAAAATTCCTAGAAACACCAGTCCAATCGAACAATGGAAGAGCGCCATTCAATCGTAAGCGTTTCACTGAAGAAATTGGATCCTCAAATCAGGAGCAGCGACAGGAAGAGTTGGAGCTTTGCGTCCTGCTCTACGACACACTCATTGAGAGCTTTTGTGACGCTCACAAGCTCATGGTCAAGGTGAGGTACAAGCTATTCTTACAAAAACATCGAATAATGTTGACACCCCATAATGTTCAGGTATTTCCTGTAGAACGATTTCCATAAAAAGCTGAAAACAATCAGGCACCAGTTAGATAAAATTTCGTTGTCTAAAATACTTCATTTTTTTCCTGCATAACTGAGCCAAACATCGACAACGAAGTGAATATGAGTAGGATATTTTCTACAGGTGCTCTCAAACAACGACTACAAAGTGACGTCGCAGATCCTATCGACGATGTTAACTCCAGCGTCGCTGCCCAACTCCCTTCGTCTGACGTGTGACCGATGGCTCACCGACGCGACCGCGTTCTCTGAGGAGGCTATTTCTAACTTGCCTTGCGCTGCCGTGAGTGGTCAGGACAGTGTGGTGGTGCAGGCTCGCTTTCATCGCCTGACTGCCAGCGGTGGCTATCAAGAAAAGTAGAGCCTTAGGCCATGAAATGTCACAATTTGCGTAGGTTTCTGAGACGGGTCAAAGATGGGAAATTTTTAACCATTAAATTACAATTTTCCGTTTATGTGTAATGAATAAAATATAGAAAACTAATTTTTTGACTTACTGTGCACTATAAAGTTTTGAACGAACCCTAGATAAGCTTAAGACAGTAAAAAATGTTATAAATGACCTTCATGTTATACAATGATTTCTATGAAACAGGACTTTCGCATATGTTCATCAATCTTCCAGTGAAAATAAAATTTTTGTTCGGTGTCAGGTGTCTTAAAATAGAAGTCAATATCTACCATTTTCCCAATATCCTAATCATCAAAACAAGATATTGGATCATTAATGATCTTTTTCCCTATGATGATTTGAAAATGCCAGGCTTTGACACAAAATGTTGCGGGCAGCAATAGTAAACGGTCAAGGGAAACCGATCCAGTGGTTCATCCGAATTTAACGATTGCACACCAGTAAATTAAGAAAAGTACCTCAATCTGGTGTAAAAATTATGGCCAACTGCCAGACGACCATTGGCTTTGAACAGAGAGAAAATCTATTGTTCATCAACGAAATCTATCGACAACTGGAGATTTGAAGAAACTTGTAAACAAAACCGCGAGAGTGATGAGCAGTGAAACTGTTCAACGTGACATTGTTAACTTCAGCCGTAGAATGCAGATCCTGGCTTCATAAGAATAGATCCCAATTGGAAGCTGAAATTAAGGTTTTGAAACTTAATGGAATAAAATTACAGAGAAGCATTGAGACACCAATTCATTTTGCTACAAAACTGGACAAACTTTCAATATAGGGCTCATAGGAAAAGTGTATATTAACTTTGAAACTCCCTGTACGAGGTGTGCTGGTTCTACTGCAGGTGGCGCAGCTGGTGGTGAGGTGCATGGAGCTCTCTATCACAGCTGCACACAGGCTCCTGCTCTCGCTGTCGGAGGACCTCCACAACACGCCTCACCTCTCTAATATCTTCAAGGTATTAGNTACTAAGTAACCCACCAATTTTGATACATTTGTTGCATGGTGGGCCTCAAATCTTGTGCCTCAAAGAGTTAAGCTGAAGGTAGGCATAACGCCTGATGTTTCTTCTAATTCTGACAACGTGGAATAAAAGAAGTGGTTTATTGATGACACAACATGTACAATAAAGGAATGCTAAATGGTCCGATGAATCATTGTTTACTTTGTGTCTAAAAAAAGGCAAAGTTCATATTAGGGGAACACCGACTGAATGATCTGAAAGTAAAGAAAAGAATGATCTGAGAGTACAGAAAGTCAAGCTGAGGATCATTTATGGTTTTGCTAAACGGGGAATTGAACATGGCCTTAATAGAGTACGACGCACTCGATCTGAAGAAGAAATTCGTCTTTATTTTAGCAAAGATCTAAGTGTCTTACCTTTCTGTAATTATGGGTTCATCCTTTAATTTGCTATACGTGTTGATATGTTATCACTACAGACTGTTTATAAACCTTTTATAAGTACCAAAAAATATTTATGCGTCTTATTTTCTATTTCATGTCTATGTTCTAATGATATAAAATATCATATAAATAAACTTGTAGTCGTACATGACAGGTACATTACCAGAGCAGGATTTAGGTCTCTCCTTACTATTGTTTTTTGAATAATTTATTACTTTTAATCTGATCTGTCAAAGCATAATGGAAACACCAATACGTTAAAAAAGCAACAGATTATTCACACAAAGGACTAGTAATTCAAGCCAAACTCCCACATATTTGTGTAAGGGTCTAAATTGATCATTTTATGATATACGCACCCTTCTTACTAAATATTGAACAAGAAATTTAGATCGCAATGTTTGACATGGGATTGTGAATACCAGAGCTGCCACCTGAAGCCGTGGCTGCGGTACGCTGTCCCGCTGATCATCGCCAGGCTGAGGGGACCGGGACGCCGCTTGGGCAGCCTGGATACTGCTGCTGACGGACTGCCTGACCCTGCTGACGAGACAGAAACTCTTCAGGTGATCTGGAAAGAAGCTAGACAAGATAATCGAAAATATTTCGGTGATAATCGCAAATTTCACAATGTTGAACACACGTGATTCAGTAAAATGAACTAGTCTCATCGTGGGTTTATTTTTTGCAGTCAAGTTTATGAGCGAATACAACGTCACTTAACCAACGTACACTATGTACTCGTGAATTAGCTATAGTGTTTGGTGTTTGTGAGCTTTGTATTACTTTCAAAACACGAAATTAACTTTATAAGAGCAACAAAGATTAAATTTTTTATCTTAACTGTCTACAGGTTTATATTGAAATTGTTTTAATTTTCACCTTTATTTTGCTGCTGAGAAATCTTAGATGTGAGGTCAAAATCACTAAAGTAGTATTATTTAAAACACATGAAAACTTGAGATATAGTTCAAATGCTGTATGTCTACATTTAGTAAAAATTTCAAAAAAAGTTATTCACATTTTTTGAAGATTTTAAAGTTGTAAAATTTGTTCTTTAATTTTGGGCGGTACTGTAGAATAACTAAGTTTTGACTGATAATTTATTCAGTTGCTCGATTGAATGCTTCTATAAAGTGTAGTCCGGATTACGTAAGTTTGAACTTCTCCTGTAAAGTTGGTCGTAGTGGACCAAATAGATAATTTGATCGAACATAATCTCATACGCAGGTTTGTGAACCATACTCGCAAAAACACTGTTTCTGCATTATTTTCCCAGCTCTCCTATTTTCTATTGAGGTTCTACCGAGTGTTTCTCAGGTTTATACAAAAATATCTTAATATTCGTTGATTCAGTACGACATTTTATGGCACGGTTTCTCAGCTGCGCCCGTGTTTGCACAGGTGTACCTGTCAGTGCTGAGTACCCTGCTGGATAGCTCTTCCAGGGCACAACGCTTCTGCTTGCGACACTTCAAGGAGGAGATAAAGTGAGTACCCGCTGTCCCGAGCTGCTGTCGCTGCTTCTGTGCAATAATTCCTAATCACAATGACCTACGAATACGATAATTGAAGTGGAAACGTGCTAAAATTTTAAGATTTCTCACGAAATGCTAACAATATTCAGGGGAATGCTGGGGTTTCATTACGGTTAGTTGATTGACATATTCTTCTCAACATTTTAAAAGTTAAATTAGAACTAATCTTTGAACTCGGATTCATTATAAAAAACAAATAATTATTGAATAAATTCAACTTCGCCCTCACTACTAAGTGAATTAAATACTTAAAAAAACGCTGCTTTAAAACTGCTCTGTCAAACAGTGAAAATTAGAAGTGGAATGCCTATGAGAAATAATATCTTCAAAATTTGCAAGTGAATTAGAAATCCTGTCCAAATAAAAATTCTAAAAAATAATCAATGAAATAGATGAGCGAAGATAACACTTCATTCATTTCTGATTCATAGAATACGTAAAAGTAAAAAATTACTCACATTTAATTAGGTGTTTTCATCTCAGTTATAGAATTATTCCTAATTAAAGAGCCATTATTCAAAATTTATGCTCTTATTTCACTAATGCTGTCATAATTGTTTCAAAGTATCCTCTACGGGAATTCGCTCTGTTCTAAGAAAAGGTTCCTTCTTCAAACTAAAACTCATAATTTCTTATAATTCTCTTTATGTCATTCTTTAATGAAATCACTGTAAGGCTCCTAGATAATTTCCGCTCATGAAATAATTTTTCTGATTTCTCGAGTTACAAGAGAAGTTGGAATACCGTAATTTAGTACCATAGAAATATCTCATGGTGACAAACTGTTATCAAGTACCAATCAAATTACTGTATTACAACTTCCTTTGTAACTCCACCTGCTCCGCTCTGATCAAATACCTGCCATGGAAACACAAAATTTTGAGCGAAATTTATGTTTTCATGTCAGGTATTTCATCACAGCGGAGCAGGTGGAGTTTCAAGAGAAGTTGTAATACAGTAATTTAGGAGAATATAAATCTCTCATAGCGACAAACAAGTACCATACTGTACGAAACTCTGAGCGAAATGTTCGTTTTCATGTCAGGTATTTCATCACAGCGGAGCAGGTGGAGGCAACCATGGAGGGGTACACGGATGCAGCTACCCTTGAGATGTGCGTTACGCTCGCTGAGAATATCCGATATCGACTTGCAGTTTAACCCTCTAACTACAAAATTATTTTCAGATTGATCAAAATGTTGCGTAAGTTACCACTCTTCTTTCATTTTTATGTAATTTTACCGTAATTTTGAACGAAACGTTTAGAATATGCGACTACTGTAAAAGGAATGATTATCCCTGGGTCATGTGTTCCCATTTGACATTAACTCGTGTTTGACATCGAAAATAAACTGTAGTATAATAAGTGGATGTTGTTGGCATGGTACGTAAATCATAAATTTGAGGGAGTTTCTACGTCGCACATTTATGCTAGTATGAGAAGCACTAGTCAAAGATTTTATTCTGGTGCATATATAGTGCAAAGGCGTACTACGTGCTGACGCGTGGATGTCAATTCTTATGATCCTCCTATATCAGAAATATGATTGTCTCAAACATAATTAATAATAGATTGTTTATGCCAAATATTTGTCATCAGTGATTTTGAAGAGCGTGAAACATTCTCAAATAGCAAATACGTAAATACGTTTTCAGATGGCAAATACGTAAGATATCCTATATCATGTACATATTTTGTAGTTTTCTGTAGTTCCCAACCTGAGTGCAAGAGTTCTTTTGATGCTTTTAAGAAGGCAAACGTACCACTGAGTGACGCCAGAAATATGCTAAAGACAAATACTATGCTAGCTTTCTTACTTTAATTAAAAGAGCGCAATGTTAGTTTTGAAAATCGGACCTTCATGGCAGAGCAAGTGATGAGTTCCAGACCAGAAAACAGGAACACAGAACATCATTTAAGCCAGAGATAAGAGACTGACCACCACAATATGAGTAGTTTGAGCTTGATGCATCTATTGTGAGGAGGGAAATTGTCTATTTTAGTTCCAACTCCTTGAAGACGAAAAAAACCATAGTTTGGGTAAATAAGGAACACTTCTAAAATTTTAAGATTGGTGCACAATATACTTAATTCGAATAGAAATAGAAATTGTCTATCGAAATACAATGGTAAAGAGTACGCAAGTATACCTTCCAGTAACATGGAAGAAAGGTGGAAACATTTGAACGCTCCCTTCTCATGCCAAAAACTATGATGACCATCGACCCCTCTTTATTTTTCTCAGTATGCGACAAGTTTTCCACGATGTGTCATGAATTATCTACTCAAGTGAACTGCAATGGCCGGACACAGTCAATACGTGTGGATCCGACAGTATTTGAATGCGTAGATGTGGCCATTTGTATAAATGTATTTGTTTTTGATTCTCAAATGCAATGATGATCCGATGAGTGTAAAATTTTTGAACATGTAATCACCACTCTGTGCCTAAATCTCCATAATTGGATGAAAACTTCATAACTAGTTCAGTTCCAGGAAAGGCTATTAGGTCGTTAAGTATGAAATGTCCGATTTTCTCATTCATCAAGTTTAAAAGTCGGAAATTTCATACTTAATGACAAAATAGTTTTGGATGTAAAGCTGTTGTATGTTTTGCTTTATGTCACTTTGATACGTTGATAATTATCGTTTCTTGTACAATTGAATGAATAATTCGAAACGTATACCAAGAACTTCCCGAAAATCGGGCATTGAGAACGATGCTACAGGTAAGTTAAAAATCACTCATTTCTATGTTGATCAAAATTAATTGTACGACGTGTCGATGAAATTAAATTTTCCGTCACAACTTTTTGTACCGTGAAATTAATCAACAAAACCTTTATTTTAGATCGGGTTTATCCATCTGTGCTCATATGCTTCACTGAGAACCAAACCTCTACGGTCTAAAATAACATGAATGAAATGAATTGTAGGTAATTGTTTCCTCAAGTCATCAGCATTGAATGAATGGCTGCATACTTATTTTGTGTGTTGACATTCGTAACTCCCATAATCAAGTGCCTTGACTGCTCAGACTATAGAGTAAGATATCGTTTTAAAAAATAATTTTGCTGTTGATTAAGAACTCTATAAAAAGGCTATCGTTTATTAGCATAATTGTGTTCCAAGGACTCGGACATGATGCTGGTATTGAGCACTCGTTGTGGTGGTTAGTGTCAAGTGTTCAGCACAATGTTGAGGAGAGATATGAAATTTTTAAATGCTAGTTTTAAGTCCATTATATTGTTCAAGAAGTATCCTGTGACAAATCAATATTAAGGAAATTACTGTTTGACCTGTTGAGAAAGTCGAGGATTAAAATTAATACCCGTCTTGTGCCTTCATTTCGACAATAAATACTGAACTTCAGGAGTTTGCTTTCTTTATCCGCTTTCAATACTGCAGCGCATGTCAGTAATGACTTGCATTCGAGAGGAAGAATTAGGTGAAAGGTTTTCCTACTCTTTTCTCTGAAATCATGCAGGCCAATATTATGCGTTTTACATTTTGCTATGCAATAAACAATTATAAGTTTGGATATAGCTGAATTGTTCTTGTGATATTTTTTTCCAATTTAGAGTTCCCATTCATATATAAACTATTAACCAATTTTACTCGTTTCTTCATATTTTGCGGCACATTTTAATATATTTGAGTTTTATTCTTTGAAAGATCGAAAAGGTTCGTTGATACAAATATTTTCACCATTAAAGTGATGCAGTCTATAAAAGTAACTCGTGATGATACAACAGACGGCAACAGTTCTTCCTTCTGCTTTACGTACACTCTGACGATAAGAATACATACATGCACTCTTTACGTCAGTACCAAACCTAAAAGGAGTTAGCAACAACAACACATGCACGTCCTTCCTTTACAGCTGCTTTAAGTTTACAAACGTCTAGTGACTCTGCTACGCAGGAATTAAATTCGCTCCCGATGGCAGCTAGATGTACAACTCGCTGATACGAACATACTAATCTTCAAATTCACGACATCTGTGCATGATCTTATAGTTTTAATAAACCAAGCACTCAACAAACACAATTGAAATTAAATTAACGTGTAGGTGAAAGGAAAATGAGCTTAGAATTGATGTAGAACAAACATTATCAACCAAAGCAACACAAATAATAATTTGTTCCTTGCAACCCCACAAGTTTCCCCCTCTCTCTTCAGTCTCGAAACAACTGACTGCAGTACAGAGTAATACGTATGTCCTTCATCCCACACTTACTAAAAATAACATGAGAATTTCCCTCGGGTTTAAATAAGGTCAATATAGATAATTTACTATATCTGAACCACTGAACTGCTTAATTCTTACTTTGGATAACACTATTTTGAACGCGTTTTGATCCGGCCACAGCAGCACATTATCAGAAGCACTATAGCACTGTGCATCCCGAGATCGACAATGATTAAAAGACTCACAGTAACCGTTCAAAGGCTCGTGTAACCGACACAACTCCAATTGAACAAAAAACAGACCTTTTCTCGAAAAAATAATTACATTGCCCTGCTGGTTAATAACATTGCCAACCATGTATTTTGAAATTAGTTCGAAAAATTCTACGAATAATAGATATATTTTAAAACTATTAAAAACACCTTTACGAGCAATAAATACATCTACAATTAAATAAAATAATAACCAACAATAAATAAATTTTAAAATCATTCAGAAAAATTAACGAGCAATGCTACGGTGTAGAGTTTCATGTGGAACTGCAGTTGCGTTTTGACTGCGTCACAACTTCTGGTCAGTGAGCGAGGTAGTCTCGCCATCAGTTCTCTGTTCACGGTACAGCTTCATTGCCACTGTTGAAATATTTGGCAGGACATCCTTGTGGCATACCGTTAACTATGTTAAGCTGTTGTGCATGCCGCCAGTGCGACTAAATTACAAGGAAGTAAGACAGGAAGGCAAGCACTAGATCTGAAGATCCTGTTGACCACTCAAGACAACTTGTGGACGTTCAAAGTCTATCAGATTAATTTTATTTCAGATGAATATTCCATGCTCGAATAAAATGAAGTAAGTAGACACTGTCTCTTAGTTTTGGAGGAGTAGAGAGGAAATTAAAGTGTTTACGTTGCCTCTAAATTATTAGCAATTAAAAAAATGCCCCGTTATCAGTGGTATAGCAGAAAATAATGTTATAGGCAGTCACCCCTTTTCTTTCTCTCCTTCTCCCTTTCTCCATCAGTGAAAGTTTTTCTCTGTGTCATTAGAAAATATTTAGTGGTAGTAAATTCCGTTTGATATGATAGTGAACCACTTGATTAATTATCAAAGAATAAAATCTGATAAGCGCGTATGGAGACAAATGTATAATTTCTTGCGACATGAGTCGTAGGCTGTATTTTATGCTGTATTTAGTTAGCGGAAATTACGAAACAGCAACCATGCCCTGCTGCAAGAGTTAGTGCAACCTAAGAATCAATTCACTACATCACAGCCCACAACCTAAGAATCAATTCACTACATCACAGCCCACAACCTAAGAATCAATTCACTACATCACAGCCCACAACCTAAGAATCAATTCACTACATTACAACTCCCTTGCCTAAAGTCACCACAACCCAGAAATCAATTCACCACAGCTATCCTGCCTAGAGTAACCATGCCTGATTATCAAGACTGACCATAAAATGAGCAATAACAAGTGTTTGAATTATTATTTTCTTAGCAGTCTCACCCTGCAAGTGCGTGGTTTGAGTTGTTCAGAGTCCATCTTGGTTAAGAAGCCAACACACAGGAAGCAGTGCACATATTAATAGTACTAAACACGGAACCAATTACAATAAGATTGTTACCACCATCTGCGCCAATAAAGAAAAAAGCTAGTTACACTGGATTAATATGCATATAGATCATATACACAATTATTTATCACATGGTATCTCTTTTTTATATATGCTACTGTACTTCTCTCTCTCAAAATATATATATACTGTATGTATAATAAAGATTGGTCAATAAAAAATTATGAGCATGCGACTGCTCGTTCACGTTACTTGCTCTTAATAACTCCAGATTCAAACGTAAGAATAACATTTCAATTCATCCATCTATCATTCATCTACTGCCCCTGTTGCCTAGTGTTCACTGAACTGTGATTGTGTTGTCAGGCCCCTGGTTTCGAGGGTTCGCTGTCACACGTGGCTCTCGAATTTTCTCTGCGTGGGTCGCAGGAGTCAAGAAGACTGACTGGTTGACTTGATTTAAACTATTTCCTCAAACTTTCAGATCATCACAAAGTGTTCCTATGAGCCTCTACCTCAAGTCATAAAATGGACGGACATTATCGCTAAAAACGTAAGTACTAGTTTTGACTTTTTACCATTACGAATTGAAAATCGTTGTATATGCCATGAATACCTGAATGAAAAAAGTTTCTTTCTTTCTTTGTTGCGTTATTATTAAACACCGTGGGTTACAGCAACACAGATGCGTTGTTGCAACTGCAATAGGTTACAGCAACTCAGAGTCTACAATGACAGAAACGATAATCACTTTTGCCTGACTACCCAAAGGAAATCTTGCCGTCCAGATAAGATCAACGCAAGGAGACTAGTTGAACGCACTCAAGCCCGTTTCGTCATACTCTCTCTTCCGTGCTTGGGAGTGTGTGTTACGTATAAGTGACACTCCCTCACTGAGATCACAAAGAAGCTCTGTATTAGCCCCAGTAACAGCAATTTTATCTTCTTTGCATGAGGCAAAGTTGAACGATCAAGTATCGCGTCAGTGTGACTTATTGCTCTGGAGACAAGGCGTATGATAGCAGTTTCTTCATACTTGTTCAAACCGGGGAACTGCATAGATTTACATGCATGTATATGAGATGGTGTCATATTAAATTACTTCGTTACAGTTGTCTAAACTTATTACTAGTGCAAACCAGTCTTGGGGGTTGAGGTCTATAGTACAAGGCTTCGGTCCACGACACGTGAGGAATATTCCCGAATACTAGGAAATATTTTAGGTTATTCATTATTGATGTTATTACAATAGTTGTTACAATAACGAAGTTATTAATTATATTAATAGTTCATTAAGTAGTTATTGATTATTCGTTACAAAGAATTGATTGTAACTCTTCGTGAAGTAACTGAATTATTTTTTATAGAATCATTTATTAATGATGCTCATTATGAAGAAATATGTAGGTTAGATGTATTTAATTAAACTTAAGTGATCCACATCTAACCTGTAAACTCATTTTTGGAGCTCATGGCTGCTTACATTCATTAGTTCATAATTTCATGTCAAGATCTACTCGAATAGCGAACAAGTTTAGTTATCGGTAGATTGGAAACTAACTTTTTTCGATTTGAACTATTTTTGATTCTGTTGAAACGATTTGGAGAGAACAGTCTCGATTCTGACTTCTCATGCTCGTAAAGTTGGTCAATGTGTATTCATATTCCTGAAGCATGTAGTTTTCTACCTTTTTCATTCCAAGGTGTGCTACCAACTAACTCCAATACTTTCTCACATACATCATTATTATAGTGCTAATTGGGAAATTTCCTGGAAATCTCACACGCAAAATGATAAAAGAACCAACGCAAAAGAAAACTTCTTTAATATCATATGTTTCTGAACGGAGAGATTCTATCTTCAGTGCTGAAACAGTTAAAATCAAAACCTAACCTCAGTACGTTGGTTCAAAACGCCGAGCATTTTGTATTCCTGCTGCAGAGCGTGAATGTCGTAGTCGTCGGACTGGTCTCTTCCGACTTTCAAAGACCGCATTTTGATGAATAATCTGCGCTAAAATTAAAATTGTAGGTAAATTCACGCATTTAGTGCGGCTCAGAGAACTTAGATCTTCACGTTTTGTAGCCCTGATACATTCAAGAGATTTAAAACGTCTATGAATCGGAAGAAAATTTTCCATATATCTGCGTGTTCATGTATTGTTGATGTATTCTGATTTAAATCGTATTTGTTTCTGTCATTCCAGTCTCCTTGTTGAAAGTTATCCTGAGATCAGAACGCTCCCGTTAAACATTTTCAAACTAATTACAATGTATTGCTTTCCCTGACGTTCATGATGAAATCTTTCGCATCCTCTGAGTGCTGTGAGACGCTCGACGCGAGGTTTAAATTTGAACATTTTGAAGGGCGCAAACCTGACTTGCGAACCCATGCTGTGCTACCTAAGTCCAATGCTGTGTCAACTATACATAGAACATTAGGTAGTAGAAGGAAGAACATGTACACATTGTCTTATACCAGAGAGGGGAGGTGAGAAAAATATAACTGATGTAGTGTGAATTCACAACCCTATGTCCACGAATCATTTTAACTTATGTATCAGACTTTGTTTATTTATGACCGGAGAATTTGTACTTCACATGAATTGAGTACCCTTCGTCTGTGTTTGATATCCATTTCTGAGGAATTTTGTGTCCATATTCTATAAAATAAAGGATTTGGAGGACGGAAGTGCTTGCAATTGTTTAAGGTGTAAGCACGTGATTGAAATATTTGTGTATGTTGTGGTACATGTACGTGACTGATGCCTTAAAGTTGTTTGTTTGTTTGTTTACGCTAGACGGCTTTGAGGTAGCAGCCCCAGAATGGACCAAATGGCTCATTCCTGTTGCCATATTCTATTTATTCTGTTTTATTTCTGCTGTTAACTGAGATTTCGAAGAGTTGTTTCTCAGTTCACCAAATATTGCACTCCTTCATTTCTCAGCTCAGCGAATACTGCACCCGTTCGTTTCTTAATTCATCGAATATTGCGCCGGTGCATATCTCAGTTCACCTAATATTACGCCGCTTCATATCTCAGTTCACCTAATATTACGCCGCTTCATATCTCAGTTCACCTAATATTACGCCGCTTCATATCTCAGTTCACCTAATATTACGCCGCTTCATATCTCAGTTCACCTAATATTACGCCGCTTCATATCTCAGTTCATCTAATACTGTACCCTTTCATTTCTTTTCCTGCAGTCCGCTACCAATCAAGGGTTGGTCATCATCTGAAGTAGCGCCGAATAAATGATGCTGATGAGGTCGACGGAAGGAAGCACGGAGCTGTTGCATCATGTGAGTATGCTGCTTGCATTGCTTATGATGTAGACAGTCATTCATGCTTTCTTCAACCCTTTCACGTGAACACACACGTCGTTGACCCTTTAACGACCTCATTTTTCCCCGGAGAGGGAAATGCAACACAAGAACATGCTGTTCATTGGCTGAACGTTGATCATACTGCCGGCAAGGTCTAAATCAGCAAAACCGTGAAACGTGCTAAGAATTCTATAAATAATAAAATAAATGAACTTTCACATCAATGACACCATTCAAGATATGTAGTAGTCTTCCATTTTTCATTCCTCCAATTAGGGATTCGGTAATGAACGCAATTGAGTTTTTGCTGCGTTTGATCGATTAACACTTCAGGTTTTGTTTTACCACTTTTCCAACTGAGGACATCATGGTCCTTTTGATTGTTGAAGTACTAATTTAGACATAAAAAATGAGAAGAAAAATAGTAGTTGGTTACTGTATCCCAGCAGAAATAATGATCTATTAATTGTTGCACGTGTAAATGATTTTGATGTACGTCAATGTATTTTTGGGGCATATACAGCATGCTAGTCGTGTCAAAAATATCTTTGGGACATACATATATGTCCCAGCAGATTTGGAAGAGTTCATAACACCGCTACGTTTTTGTTAACGTGATTACGTCATTTGCATCATAATGTAATGGGAAGAACGTGGACGCATACTCTATGATGATCATATAAGTTCATTCATGTGCAAGCAGGCTTTTCGGTACTCTCTTTTGAGATCCTCATCCACAATCAAGAGATCGACACGTCACAACTGCAGTTCCTCCACCGAGACGTCTTCAATGGACCTTGAAATCATGTGGTGCTCGTCTCATTGCTCTTTAATTTAAACACGACACAGTGGGCTACATCATGAGGAAGACAGAAAGCGACTTGCAGGAAGATGGTTTCGTTTACTGAACGCGGGAAGGTGATTACGGCGATAAGCTCAGCTTGTACACATACGCCGTATCGTCTTAATGTACGCATGAACATGGATGGCTGCATCGACGGCCATGACCCTGCAGTGCATCTGCAACAAGAATATAGCTCATGACTATGAGTCATCGTTGGCTAAACTGCAATGAAGGCGGCAAGCGACTTTCGTTTCTTCCGGTTAAAGACTGACGAATGCGGAGTATGAATCATTTCTTCTTGAGTCATGTAGTAAACTTTGTTCTACGCAATGCATGGGTCAATATTTTCTGAACTGCGGCCCTGGTATTTTCTTTTGGTTCTCACATTAGAATGCCAGCCGATTGAAAGTATTGTATGTTATCTTGGGAGGTTCATAAGAAACTAGAGCTAATTTAAGCCACACCACATTGGTAAACACGTTCAAAAACGCGACGTCGAAGAACAAAATAACCCCTTGCATTTCGAAGTCGTCTGAGTTAGCTCCTTAAACCTGAGTAGTTTTTGGTACCAATCGTCAATTTTTAACACCAAGTGCCAGTTTCTATATCCAGTTGCCAATTCCCAACATCAGTTGCCCGTTTTCAACAACAGAAGCGAAGTTCCATCACCAGTTGTCCATTCCCAACATAAGTTGTGAATTTCCAACTCAAGCGACCAATGTCTAATACCAGTTGCCAATTTCCAACGCCAACTGCCAGCTCCGAGATCAAAATTGAATATCGTCTGTGTAACCTCTCCTAAACAAAATTAGTTGCATGCCTTCCTGATGCTTGACCTTGATACTAATTCGGTGACCCTAATGAGCAAGTCCTAATGAGTGAGGGTACGAGAACCATTAATGAGAGAGGGTCAAGTAAGACATCAATGAGAGATGGTCAAGAGATGCCTTAATGAGTGAAGGTTTCTCATCGTTGGGTGATGAATGAGGCCACTTAAAGAGATGAGGGGAAAAGGGACGTCTGCATGATCTGCCCACTTATTATACTAATTTAGTCCATACATCCTGTGTGCCCGAGCTCGAAAGAAAATGACGTCGAATCGCTTTTGGACGATGCTTTCGAGTTCAAATACGCCAGAAGACAAGGGTCGAGACTAGTTTTTTTCAGATTACTTTCATTTAAACCGATATTTCATTAAGATTATTTCACATGTTTATACATAAGCTCAATAGTAGTCATTGTAACACACGTTAATTTATTGTGGTCAATCTTCCACCTGCAAAATTGAATGATTGTATTAAATATACTCCAGAGTGTTAAAGACTATCGTGCACACGCATTACTTACGAGGTGTAAAAGAAAGAATTTCTGTCTAAAATTTACGTATATATATTGTGAATTTGCACGATTAGGTCTATGTTTCAGCAACATCTACTTTCGTGTGATAAAAAGCGTCAATTTAAGGTCAATCACAACAGAATTTGAGGTCAATCTGTTCCATGCAGCTTCGCTCTGCTTGCTTTAGCTTCGTTACTATAGCAACAGTTAGGATACTTATGAACTCAGAAGTCTTATCTGAAATATCTGCGACTTCGAGAAAGGCGGGGCTGAAATGGGGGATCAATTACTTTACTAAAGTTTACTTTCGTCTTGAAATCCCTAAAGAAGGTCAATTCAAAAGCTAATTTCTACTGAAAGTATTACAATATCGATCACTCGGTAAAGTTATAGTGGGCTGAAATTGCAAAAAGTCTACTCCAGTTTATCTAGCTTCCATCCTCATCTCTTTTACGCTATGTTATGAGTTGTAATTTATTTTAAACATAAAAATCACTTACATACAATAACATTTATAACTGTAAAAGTTATAAATTACTATAATAAGCAACTGACATGAACTTGAGAGTAATTTAAACAAGGAAGCCTTCTAGTCACAGCCGCGTTACGGTACAACATCGCCCGCAGAACTGTGCAGTTAGGCAGCAACTTACAGCTTCGCTAGTGGAGCATCATTAAGACACTTGTTCTTCTTCAGGAACTTGTATTGCAAGGTTTCTTGTTTACTGTTAAAGGTCGATCGTGTAACTAAACGATATTCTTGCTTTAGAACTGAAGGATTTTTCCCAACACTGTGCATGTAGTTTCATCATCTGCAATGTAAGCCCCGATGCAGTTTGGTCGAGGAAATATAGTCATAAGCGCTCAATTGACTGCAAGCTTTTAGCTGAACTTCTATTTCCGTGGCATCTGATTCCGAAACCAATTGCGCTACAACCCCTGGCTCTGAAACACTTAGCATTGGAACCCTGAACTCTGGAACTCATAACTCTGGGAATCCCTGGTTTTGAAACTTCTAGTTCTGGGACTCTTGGATCTTAAGTTCTTGGTTCTGGAATCCTTGGCTCTGAAATTCCGAGTTTTGGGACTATTGGCTCCGGAAATCCCGAACTGAGTGCCAATGTCCTCTTTGCAAAAGTTGAGGGGGAAAATCATAGGATCAAAGATCCACAAAAATTATCCGGAAGAAAGACGACCTGTAATTCATATACTACTTTCATCTGAACGTGTCTTGAACATACTTCATCCATTGATATTTCTGAAGCTAGCAACTCAAGAAAGTCTATAAGGTACGAATTCTTACTCAAGCTTTCACGTGGTACTGCACTTCAGCCACAAACATGCTGACTCTGCTATCAACGAGTAAAGTCCTTACATCTAGAGTGGTGAGTCAATAATTACGCTGCAGATATGCTCAATTGAAGCATTGATAAGAACAATTATGCAAGTGTTGCGCAGACAGTCACTTGGTTTGCTAATCGTCCGGAATGCACGTCTGTTCTATACGCAGTTCGAATGTCCATTTTACTCATCAAATATTCGTGAGCCAATTTATTGTCCTTAATGGACAAAATTGTCCTTAATTTATTGGCAAACACGTTCTCTTATTTGCCATTTTACACATCAAATATTCGTGAGCCAATTTATTGTCCTTCACGCACACGTAATTGTTTTCCGAGTATCCATTCTGAGATGTTGTGAAAATTGTGTTTTTTCGGAGGAAAATACATACATACAGAATATCAATTTTTAATTACTATTTTTATTTTTATTAAAAACTCAATTTCATGAGAGCCTACTGGGTGCTTCGCACAGTATCAGTCATTTTGCATGTATCAGTTCTTTGAAGTAGTGACGTAAGCAAGTATAGTTTTAGCACTAAAATACCTTAACCCTGACACGACGAAGTGGGCCTGGGAGGCCCAGTGTCAAAATTAACAAGCCCGTAAATTGTTATTAAATGATTTTTAGAGAATGAAACTCTATGACTTTAATAAAAGGCATAATTCAATACAATAATTGAATTCATAAAATAATTGAAAAGTAGCTGGGCTTCATAGCCCTACCTAGTCTCCGCTGCTGCTTATTTTTATCCATCGATCCAGGGTTAAATCAGTCATTGGAGACCGCTGATCTCCACGCCAGTTTATTTCATCAATATTAATTCTCCATAACGATCACATTCCCTCGTTATCGATATTTCTTGGACACCTAAATAATCTGCGAATGAGTAGAATAGAATAGAATAGAATAGAATGAGGCTATAGGAACGAACCTTCTGGCCCATTCTTGGGTCGGATAATTACTTCGATAATTATTCGGTTGTTTTACCCAAGTCCCATGCCGTATTTCTAGCCGCGTCAACCATGTCGGCAGCGGGATTCGAACCCGGGTCTTTCCGCTCGCAAGCAGATTCGCTCACCAGTCGACCAAGCTGGTGATAAGTCGACCAAGCTGGTGATAGTCGACCAAGCTGGTGATAGTCGACCAAGCTGGTGATAGTCGACCAAGCTGGTGAGTACTATCAGAACATTAATATTTTCCGTGTTCATTTATCTCAACATTCATTATTTGCCAACGTTCTTCTCTCAATAACTCGAATGATTAACGAGTTTGCTGAAAACTAAAGAAAAGAAATTATGAAACCCATCTTTGGGCTGGAGTCTATTACGGAAAATGCATTCATGAATAAAAATTAATAGGGTTCAGGCTAGTTTTAAGTTCCCTAGTTCTCCCTTCAGTTTTAAGTGAATTATGGTCCTAAACTGTCGCTAGTTCTCCCTTTAGTTTTAAGTGAATTATGGTCCTAAACTGTCGGCCACAAACAGACTAAACTTGTTGCAGGACAAATTATGATGTGTGTTGATTACAGTTAGTGAGAATTTATGATAATTATAATTATTCATACGTTGAAATTAGACAAGGGAGTAGTCGCATGATGTATCCTATGGTTCATTCTACTATAGGACGTGGCCCAAAGTGTATACACTTTGACATATACCAAAGATATACACTTGGGGTTGTGTTTCCAATATTTTAATCAATTTTCAACTGTATCTGTATTGAGGTGTTGCTTTTTTGACTGTGCTGAACAAAACGCATCGTAAAAATAAACTATAACTTTGTATGAAATTTTAATACTCGCTCCTCTCGTCTAGTGAAGCCGCAGAGTGGAGGCCTCAAGTTTCAAAAGTTTAATTTAAAACACATATACAGCATCAAAAATATACAAAATGCCACACGTTTATTAATCCTATTTATTTATCTTGTATTTCTGTTTATCTCAGAGCTACCTTAACAACTTACACTTCCACATGTACGTTCGTCTGTATCCCGCTGCCGCCATGGTTGACGCGACTAGAATTACGGCATGGGGTTTGGGTACCGACCCAAGAATGGGCCAGAAGGTTCGTTCCTATAGCCTCATTCTATTCTATTCTATTCTATTCTATTCTATTTTTGTTTAAAAACACGGGCAGTTTTAGAGTAGGAATATGGTAGTGCTGGATTAAAGAACTGTTATTTTTGAAATCTCGAAACTATAGAACCGAAAATGTTTGTTTTAAGACGAACATTAGTGTTTAAAATGAAAAACTGTCGTGTTTCAAAAACCGTTTGTGGTTCAGGAATTGTAGTTCCGACAGATCTTCTTTAAAATATACGTAGATGTTGTCTAGAGCCAATTTACATATTTTGTGCAAGACGTTGGTTAGAAATACGACATTATTTATCTAGAAAGGTTATCACAAAGAATAAAGTTTGGTATTACAGGAAATCACCAGGATATCATTTTAGTGTTATTTCAAATACCAATATGAATTGCATCATATAATGGTTAAAATAAAACTATCTAAATTATATTATGAGTACAGAAACAGGACTGCTCAGATGTTGCGAGCCTAGATAATTGCCAATCAAGTGATATTGTAAGTATCAATCAAATAAATTTGATCATGTTAAGAATCATTTGTAAAACAGACGAAGAATTTGTTCAATTGGTCATCACGGCATCGCTGATGATGGTCAAGTGGTTGTGGGTTCCGTGATGATGGTCAGTTGATCAGTTACTTCATTGTTCATAGGTTTTATTCATACATCATGACATCACATCATGACATCACATCATGATATCACATCATGATATCACATCATGACATCACATCATGATATCACATCATGACATCACATCATGATATCACATCATGATATCACATCATGACATCACATCATGACATCACATCATGACATCACATCATGACATCACATCATGACATCACATCACATTATCACATCGCATCATGACATCACATGACATCACATCACATCATGACATCACATCATGACATCACATCACATCATGACATCACATCATGACATCATATCATAACATCACATCACATCATGACATCACATCATGACATCATATCATAACATCACATAGCATCATGACATCACATCATGACATCACATCATGACATCATATCATAACATCACATCACATCATGACATCACATCATGACATCATATCATAACATCACATCGCATCATGACATCACATCATGACATCATATCATAACATCACATCATGACATCACATCATGACATCATATCACCCCATATCATAAGGCTGATGTAGCCGCGCGTGCAACTCTGATATGAAGATACACGCCATGTGGTACAGAACTACATGATTAGGTACCAGTAGACAGGTGCTTTATTGGTACAATGGCGTCGACGGGCCAAAAGGAACGAGGAGAAATAACATAAATTGAGATGCACGCCATCCAGCACAGCTGAACTCGGAGCACATGTGCTTGAATGCTGGTCTTTAAATAACAATCCATTTACTACTCCCACACTGTGAAGTATGTGGAATTTCACGCAATATTTGCGCAATGTATGCAGCTAGGTTTCTTTTTCTACTAAGGTTTGCAGGGAAACTTCGCAGTTTGTTCCTCATCTACAGTACAAATTTCCACCCATGTTGGTTGTCGTACTGGGGAGTGGATATTATTACACATGCTTCCTCAGCTACGACGGATTCCAATTAAGAAACCTCAGTATGATCTGATGATGACGTACAAATACATTGTACGTAAGAATATATCCTTGACTTTACACCGTGAATGGCGTTAATTTTCTTGGAACAACGATGCAGCTTGGGAAAAACCCAAACCCCCTAAACCCCTTCGCTGGGGAAGAAAGGTACATTCCGTTTTAAATTGAAAACAATCTGGAAGTTTATTTGAAGGACAATATTTACGCTAACTACTCTTCACATGAACTTGAAAATCATAATAAAATACGAAGAAGAACACCACCGCAGGTGTGCAGAATATTCTCAAAAATTCATTCGAAGAATAAGAAAGCATTGCCAGCGCTTGAAAGACTAGAGTAACGACGTGGCGTATTCAGAGAGAGAGTATCTCTCTTGTGTAATAGTGTGATTTTATGTGTGCAAAGTATTGCATATTTAACCTACGAGTGTTATGATCAGTGGCAGTAGTAATCAATTAGCCAGAAATAAATGTTTTCTTGGGTCCATGGAACTTCAAAAATTTTCAAGTGAGTCTAGATTCTAGGGTCACGTTTGTTTTAGTTTTCAATCCGCAGCTCTGATGAGAAAACTCTCTCAATTCATTTTTCCTTCTGACTGTTACTAAATAAATGTTCTTCCACTTCACTTTTTCTGAAGGATGAAACTTCGTCTTGAAAATACATTAATTAGTTCTGTCAGAGATTCTGCTTGAAATGAAGTGGTGTCTGACAGAAATTATGAGACTAACATCGGTCAGTCCATGGACAATATTCCTCACAAGGTCCACCTTACTGTCCGTCTGACTGACGAAGGCATCGTGCAATATTATCCTGTATCAAGGATACCATCTAATGTGGAAACCGGTATTGCTCTTCAAGTTGTGCTGGGTGCTTTTGACCTGTACCTTCATTTTCCTCCATGCCAGCAGTGAATGGGTCATTCATGCGTGTGTCTGCGTCAGTTCTTGCATTTCGTCACAAAGACGTAGTTCACCATGTGCTCAAGGACCAGCCAAGATGATGATGTTTATGCGAGGCTCACGTTTTTTTCGAAAAGAGCTCAAGATTCAATGTAATTATCTAGCAATTTGTACATACCTCGCATAAGTATCGTTGTCATGCAAAACAACGTCCTATTGATCAGCAGATGTTATTTGAGAGAACTGCACTTAACCTAACCGTACCACGGTAGTAACTATGATAATGTGGCACTGGCAATGCTACCATGGCAGTAGCTATGCTACCATGGCAGTAGCTATGCTACCATGGCAGTAGCTATGCTACCATGGCCGTAGCTATGCTACCATGGCCGTAGCTATGCTACCACGGCAGTAGCTATGCTACCACGGCAGTAGCTATGCTACCACGGCAGTAGCTATGCTACCACGGCAGTAGGTATGCTACCATGGCAGTAGGTATGCTACCACGGCAGTAGCTATGCTACCACGGCAGTAGGTATGCTACCATGGCAGTAGGTATGATACGATGCACTGAGGAGCAGCGACGTATAAATAACTTAATTAAGGATAGCTTAGGGGATTAATTTACTTTGGGGGGGGGCATAATGACTATATGTACATTTGGTTTCAGAAGAACCTCCTAGGTAACAGGCGATATTTCGTAGTTATAATGAATAAAACTCGGTTGGGCCTCTTGGAATAAAAATTTATCTCTGTTAAGTTCAGCAATTCATTTAAGATGTCCCTGTTGAAAGAAGGGTCATCAAGCATGACGTGCATTGGGTAGTCTGTGCAGCGCCAATCCCACTCATTTTTTTACTGCTATTGATTACAAAAGACCTAGAATAAATGCACACTTTTCAACAGTTATTTTATTTTCATCAATGTTAACCTTCCTCCTACCCCCCTCATTTCTCTTAGCATCGATCAATAAAGCTTTCGTAAAATTTGCGAGAGTAACATGTTTTCCAAAGAAACACGAGAGCATTTCAGAAAGTCTTGTTTGTTACTCGAAAACTAGAACAGTCTTTGCACTCGTTTTGTACATAGAAAAAAGCACTACAGAAAGACAGTACGCACACTTCCTGTAGCATTTTCCAAAAACTAGGTTTTTGAGATTTGGTTTCATACGATTTTGTTGCTCGGTATCTAAAGTTTGAAGACTCGATACGATTTTGGTTGTTACATCAGCTCTCTGAGAGCAACTATGAACAAAATGTATGCGCAATGCACGTAACCAGCCACTTAAACAGCGTTTATTCACTTCAGTGCGCATCACAGTACAGTACTGTAGTGCGCATGTAGCTCTACAGTTACTGGGTGCAGTTTCTACGCCTTTAGAGTACGCGGAGCTTATGCTTAACCTGTACACCCAGACGAAGACGAGGCTTCTGAATTATGGAAGTGATGTTGATAAAATTCAAATCCACTCTTCAGAACAGAAGAGCTTCTAACACAGAAGCAAGTAAAAAAATTGTTGCTGTGAAGACACAAGCGCAAGTTTGTATCCAGGATACGTAGGATATGGACTCACTGACCCCAGACCCAATAAATGTGAAAATTTAGCATGCATGATATTACAATACTGAGGTTCTGAGATTCTGTAACTAGCTTGAAAGGTAGAAATGAAATGCAAAACTGCCTTTTTAGCTGATAAAATCGGACAAATTTTATGACAAATGAAAGTGGATTAACATTCCCACCGTCAGGACTCCAGAGCGAAATTTTGAAAAGCTTATCTATTTTCCGATGCAAGAGGTTTTCAATGAAACGAGCTTGCTGGAGGGAGCGTGTGCGGTGTAGTATAATGAAAATGTCGATTCTAGGTGCAAACTTCTTACAAGAACTATGATTTTTGAATTACCAGCACCCATCCTTCCAGGTACGATGATTGTGTCTATCCTCATCAACGTATTTGTGTCTTAGCATCGTCTGGAGGCAACGTATAAATTACTGAATCTTAATTCAGATCTCAATCTCAAATAATTACTTAATTGTTAGGCGTTCCGTTGTCTCCTTTTTAAATTTTTTTCTACTTCTTGGCGCTGGACGATTTTACACCTCCTACCCAAAGGTCTTGGTGTGTTTTCTTCTAAATTTGCCTTTTGGGGATAGGTATACAGTACTCTTTGTCAGCTGTGCACGGCTGTGCTAACCCAAATGCAAAAGCTATCGCGTTTGTGGTCCAACTTGAACTAGATCTAAAGATATTTATTCATTTCTTGGGGAATAAAATGTTTCTAATTAAAGACAAAGCCACATTTCATAAAGGATGTGGTAATTATCTTAGTACATGTACATATAATAAACTGTAGACTTACTGTACCGTGGCCCACACTCAAAGATAAACTAACATTCATGTAATGTCAATTTTTGGCCCATTTACGTGTGATAATGTGAACGAAAAGAATTCAACTTTCCAGTTTTTCAGTTTATGTTTAAAGCATATGTTTTTATACTATTTTCCATTCATCCGTTTCCTTCCCACATAAGATGGTGCAAAATTAATTTGTCTCCGTTTTTAATCCCCCTAATAATTTGGTCGTATATGGTTGATTTTGCAAACATTGTATATGACTCAGCTGGAAATCTGTGTTGTTTTATTCCCGTTATGTTCTTATTTTCAGACGTGCTGGTGATTAGTTAATTTAGGAAACGAGGTTCATGATTTTTTCTCACAGTTCAGAGGAAATTGAGCAAAGTCAATTAATATAATATCTTGTACGGTCGCTTCATTTTAAGAAATTCCCGGAGAAGCTGAGAGCCCAACACTCGGTGTCCGTCCCCCAAGGTTCCCGTTTTATGTCGCTCCAAGGCTACCGTTTTATGTCCTTCAAAGCTACCATTTTGCCCCAAAACTACCATTTTATCCACTCCATGGCCTAATTTCAGCATGTTTTCAAGTTTCCTCTCAAGCTAAAATTGATTTTTTATTAACTAATTAATATTCTGCTAGAGGTAGAAGGATGATAATTATAAAATTATTCTTTATTAATGCCACAGAATCCGTAGTTTTAACTCTTGTCTGTGCAGTCAGGAGTAGTTGACGGCTGAGCTGTTGAGTGCCAGAATTATTAGATGGAATGTAACAATGCCATGCCTAAAAAACTTAGAATATCTTCAGAGTGTGACTTCTGAACAATGAGCTAAGTTTGCTGTTTATACCTACGATTATATCTTCAAAGTTCGTCGAAAATCCAGGATTAAAAATTCTAAACCAAATTCCTTGACAATTGATTTGCTTCTCCTTTCACCAGCAGAGAGATTTATCTCCCATATACAGGATAGTGCATTCCAACATTGGGTTATTTCAAGGTGCCCAATTGTGTAACGCAGTTCCTCTCGAAGATATTGAAAGCACTGGCAGCTACGCAAACTCTACTTTCGAATATTAGGCATTACATCATAAATTTAGCATTCATACATAAAATAATTAGAGTAATAGTTGATTTCCAGTTCAAAGAGGAATCATCGTGAACATAATGACACACTTCTGGGGTTCCACATTCTTGTAACTCATGACTGTAATGCATTGTATTTCACTTTTACGCTTCTGTGTAAAATCATAAGAGTTCGATACAAAATATACTCCTTAAATCGATTTCTACAAGACGACGCCTGTTGAAAATAAAGTTTTTTGAATTTCGCTGCAGCCGTTCAGTGGTGACATGCATTTCAACTAAACTGATTGTTTTCGAGTTCTTGATCACAGAGGTCATATTTTTGTACAAGAATCGCTCCTTTGAATCGATATTTCCCTGTATAATGAGTAAAATTGGCGCATCAGTCCGTGTAAGATCAACCCACAGTTTTAGACAAGTGAAGTAACTGTGCACCAACAAAGTAACTAAAGGCTTCCTTAGAAGATCAACTCCTCTCTTGACCCATTCTGAATGCAACGGAAGATGTAAACAAAACTTCATTCTGATCCTTGTTCTCATCATGTCTTCTTTATTGGAGTTATATTTGAATGCAATATAAATATTTTCCATGCAGCATATACCTTAACTAGTTACCCTCTCCTTACAATAATGGATAAGAATCTAATCCTTCTAATTGGAAACAGTTGGTGTATACAACGCTTGACGTTGGTCGGAACCAGTTGGTACAGAGAGGATGTCAAGTTTTTTTATTTCCATTACGCTGCTTAAGATGCTGATCGCATCGTGTATCGCTGTTTTTTCTCTATTTAATATCTACTTACCTGGTGAAAATCTATTTATTCCTATGGAAGCTGTCCGATCGTATAGATTCTCATTATTCTGATAAAAACTAATGCGTACACAGGACCGTGCGTACACAATACTGTGCGTTCACAAGTATGCGGAGGGTGTGAATGTAACCAACCCTCATCTGCTTTCCGGTAATATATATTTGCCCCTGAAAACGAACTGTGACAGTGTAGGATGCAGCCAAGAGTATATAAGCAGCAACATGCGAGCAGTGGTATCAGTCGGAAGGCAAGCTTCATAGTGAGGACACAAAAAGTGAGTCTGTCCCTACTTCGTGAGAAGATATCCTTTCTTTCTCTAGATGATCTGTAGGATCGTAACGTACTATGTAGTGGAAATTCACTATCTTAACTGGACGCATATTTTCTGTTCACTAGGTTTTTACTCGATTGTATCAACTTGCTCATAACTCTAGGTCTTTACAAAAACCCCTTAAATGCTATACAATTTTATAAAGTTGATTGCATGTGCATGAAAACTGTGAAGGAAGCTACGGTATTTACTAGAAAGGCCAACAGAAAGAGTAATGAATTCACTTACTCAGTTCTCGCTTTTTAAGTCTCATAGCATCCGTCTTAACGAAAACTATTCCTTTAATTCGCAAAAGATACTTAGATTATAAGAAACTGTTCGTATGGTTATTTAATTTCAACTTTTTGAGAATTTAAATTTAGTTAACAGCTGTAAGGCTTAATTTTTGTTCAACTAAAGACAGAAGAACAGAAAGTTGCTTCTACTGCGGTGGAAGAACGTGTTTTAAATGCAAGGGAGACACCGCGTTTCTATTTGCATGCAGAACACGCCTGGTTTTGTCTCTGCTGTACGTTTGGCACAGGATTTTTTTATTTTCTATATTTGTGCTGTTCCTACATGGCTGTATCCTTAGCTCGAGTGCACGTGTGTGTAGGAGGTGGGAATACAACGCAGTGTGATTGTATGGTTGCATGGAGGGTACCTGCGGAGTAGGGCGGTCAGTACGCAGTGGTTCTTTACACCGGAATATAGGTAAATATTACGTTGAAATTTACGTCAGCATCTTATGTCCGTGAACTTTAAGTAGCGTAACCTGACGAGTTTAATTAAGAATCAATTGTGAAGGTTTTTTCCATGAAGTTTTAATTCTTGCTGACGTTTTAATTCACGATTTCTACTTCTTTAACTCATGAACAGGGTGAATTATAAATATTGCTCCCAAGTCTCACTTGCCTAAGTATAATATTCACAACCCCGCATTTTGAAAGCATCATTTGTTATTTTAACGTTCATTTTCCAACAAGAGACACCAAGAAAAACTAATAAAAGCTGCTAAAAGTACTGCAAATATTTTATTGTATATTACTTTGGAAAATATTATAAATATTATGATACATTAAATATTACATATATCCTGAAAAGTTTGAATTGAGAGCTCTTGACGCACACGGTCAAGAAGTTCTGTGTAGTGGCAACCGTTCATCAGTGTGCCATTTTTCTGGCAAAAAAACTTTAATTTCAGAAAACGGACATTCATTTTTTGAAGAATACATCATCAGCTTTTCAGCTGACTAGTATGGGAACGTTAGTCAGAGTGCGTAGAAAAATCTTACTTTAACGTAGAAATGCTTACAAGTTTGTATTACCGAACAATACATGTGCGTTGATTGGTACCTGTTTAGAATACCAGCTAATATACGAGATGAAAATACCGATAAATCGTATGTAAAATAATAAGTGCACCACATGCATCATATTTTGCCATTATTCATAAGGAGTATTGCGTTGGTAAACCAGCAATGGAAGTTAAACAGCTTTCATCAATGATCATTTTGTTGATAACATTTATAGTTTTAATGTTGCATTGGTAGTCCCACAATAAATATGGCTCTTTGAGACAAATTTTGTGTGCTTGCAAAATATTATTTCACAGTTCTAACATAACTTTTTGTATGTCCCTCGCAGAACCCACGTTCTAAAGATGACAACCGCATCAGCTCTGACACTGCTGGCTATGCTCGCCTGTGTGTGCGCAGCTCCGTCTTCTCGATTCTTCGATCACTCCCGTGAGTACCCCGCTACTTACTTGTGTCCTTGTTCTAAATCCTTTTCCTTAGGCCTAGTTCTCTATTATGTTGCCTAGTTCTCTACGACGTGGCCTAGTTCTCTACGACGTGGCCTAGTTCTCTACGACGTGGCCTAGNCCTAGTTCTCTACGCCGTGGCCTAGTTCTCTACGACGTGGCCTATTTCTCTACGACGTGGCCTAGTTCTCTACGTGTACGTGACTGAATTGGCTTGCGTGATTGCGATGTACGTGCGTGATTCATACCTCTACTTTAGACGTCATGGGACTTGGGTAGCAACCTAAGAATGGGTCAAACGGTCCGTTTCTATAACCTTATTCCATTCTATTCTATTCTATTCGATTCTACTACATTTCCTACTTCTCTGTTACGTTGCCTATTTCTCTGTCATGTCTTACCATTTTGTACTAAGTCGCTTAAATATGCTATGTCGCGAAAATCTACGACCATACATTTTCGCGTCGCTCTGTCGCAAAATTTAACACAAAGAGAAATCAATCATCTTTTCTCAATGATCTACACTAAGTCACACCCAAAACTTTGACGTGTAATTAATATTTGTAGAAACTTAGAGCATTTCTTGAGACCAGATGTCTATCTATATGCCCTCTGTAAATAATAATTAATTTCCTTCTAAAACCACAACACGTCTCCAAGAACTGTAACTATTGTACATCCCAAACTTACGGCGCAATTGCTAAGACATTAAAGATGGCGGAAATTACTTTTTACCAAAGTTATTGTAACTCTCTGGCAGTAACTTTTTATTCGTAATGCGTAAAATGTTTTACTTTCTGTACACCGAAGCCAGTTTAAATTGCTGGATACGGTGATGTTGAAATTTGATTTCGTGTTTATACAAAGGCCAGCTCATTGAAGTAATGGATAATTTTCATGATGTCAAAGCGTTATTCACTTAATTTGTTCTTTACGGCGTTACTTGTAATGTAAAGCAAGCTTTGAAACCTGCGGCTGTCTTCGCTAATTTAAACGAAAATGTTCTGGTAACTTCCTTGTTGAAGAATCGTGGCATGAATAAAAATTAGATGGTCGCTCGATCTCAACATGAAGTTCTCATTTTAAGATAAAGCAAGCGCCCTCTATCTTATTTCTTGAGAGAATTCCGCTGTTTTTGTTATAATAAGTAATGGCGAGACAAAAGCATAATCGTATTAATTGATTGAACTGTTCATGCAATATACTTTACGGAACCACATTTATTATTTACACACAACTGACTCATCGAGGTACTGTACAATCGCCGTAGCAGTGATACAGGTTGAAACTTGCCACTGAGATTGTCCTTTTGCACCACAAGAACTGTATCTTTGGTTCCGTGACTGGCTGGTATCGCAGATACGCACAATGACCTGCTGCACTGATACCAGTTGTTCATAGCTAGTGACACTGCATGATGTCACTGAGCAGTGAGAGCTCGAGTCACACTCCTTCAATAGAAATCATAGGGACGACTGCTATGTAAAGCTAACACGAGCTGTTATCTCTTAGTGCAGTTACGGTTCAAAGTGCGCTATAAAAACGCCACTTGTGCATTTATTTTCATTATTATTTAGTATATTCATGTTTATTATTCAAAGGGAAAGTGGCATTAAAAACAACATTATCGCATTTCCTCACCCTGTCACAACCGCATGTGCGTGAAGAACAAAGCCCTTTCTAACAACCAATCTAGTTCCTTAAAAATTAAAAGTTGCTAATAAATTTTAAAAATTCATAACTCTGGGGGATAATTCATGCATTCTATCTTGTGAGTTCACAACAATGCAGTTCACAAAAACTACATGAACAGAAGTTGTGATGTACAACATAACAGACAAGTGCCATGTTTGCAGTCGAGACTGGCAACAAGCAGATCCCAAGCCGCTGAGGGTAGACTACATTGTACCAATGTCAGTGAATACGGTAAAACTGCAGTCATTTTTATGGTATTAGTTCTCTAATGCTATTTATTCTCTTCTCTTGTATTTCTTGTTCTTTTTTCCTCCTGCCTGTTTATCGAGAACTCATTTCTATGTTATTATCTATGTATTATTGATGGATATACAGTATTACGTAGTTGAATATACATGTTCATGGTTGAATTTCTAGTGATGCCTGAAAAGTCAGTGTTGGAAACAGGCTTATTTGTTGGTTGTTTCAAGTTACTATACAACAATTACAACGTTTACAGAAGTGTTCACATCAATGTAGTTAATTAAAATAGTACCTTGTTAATGAAACATTGGAACTTCGGTACCACTACGCTGTGAGGAAAATTTACTGCCAGTTCTTGGCACTCTGGTAATGAAAAATACCTGCCACAAATGAGATATTCCTTCCACTATACCTCCAGTCCCTGACTCTGGTAATGAGAAATCCCTGCCACTTATTATTCACGGTATCCCATTGGTTGTGACGCCTGCGGTTGCCCAGCAACTACGTGACAAATTTCAAATTAAAACTTTCTACATTTAACCCTCTTTAATTCATATTATTCCCTTCCTGTATCACCTCTAAACATTCCTCTCCTCCCCTTCTCCAGTAATTTTTAGGCGACGCATGCTCTGGAAAAATGAACTCTGCGGTACAGCCACAAGTCAGCGGGAAATCTTTTTCATTCCACTGTATTCTTCTCTAAATAAGACCCTACAAAAAAATAAAACCAATTTTGGCTGGGATTTTTTTGGGAGACGCGTGACTGACCCAAGTTTTGTAGACAACTCGATTGTCACGTAGTTTGTTATGGTGCATGTTATTCAAAAGATAAGTCAGTTTTCAGGCATAATTTCAGTATGACCGCAAGACAGAACACCAGCAGGACTAATTAACGTACGGGATTAACGCTTTAAAAGCCGAGTCATGTCGACCGTGCCGCAATTTCGATCATCTATTGCAGCACATTCAGACCTTGAATGTGTGTGTAGCCTTGATACTGTGTACTTTTCTACTCCATAATAAAGCGACGTGTTTCCGCTCTAGATGTGAACGCACAACTCCCTTAATCGAAAGTGTTTAAATATCAGAGCTTACGTATAAAATCAATTCGTTAGGTTCATATTTTACGTAAAACCTCCATGTAAAACCTCCATCCCTTTGGCATTATTCAACGGCGACATCACTTGGAATATTTTAATTTACGCCTCTCAGTTTCACTAAACCTAAAACCGTCGAGCTCTAACGCGTTATAAACTTTTGCTCTCCAGTGTGAACTTTTTCTTTTGAGGTAACTTGTATGGCACATCCAAGTTCTCCACTAGAATCATTTATTACTTTGTGACCTGAACTCGTTCACAAAAGAGAACTGTTATCTGCAATTTTATTAGTCAACTGCATTGAATGGAAAGCTATGAAAGGGATTTGTGAACAAACCCGAAAGTTTTGAGTCTTAGCCAGCGACACCTGGAGATAGATCCTTATTTATTTCTCATTTTAAATGAAGTAAGAAGTGATGAAGTAAGAGGACTTGCTTCCTGTGATATAAGATGACTTACCTCCTAACATTCCTGTCCTCCTCTCAACAATCATCATTGAAGAGTGCAGACTGCTAGCGTTCGCCTTATGGATTAAACGAACTCGAAGTTGCGTAAGAGTTCACATGCCCTAACTAAGCGCAGTGCCGCACTGCTGCGTAACTTGTGTATGTACGTCTCGTGCTACGATGTGTAAGAGCACAAGTAGTGCTGGCCATGTTTGTTAGATCATCACATTCTGAGAAGTATACTAGTTCACTGCAGTGAAAGCGTAAACTAAGGCGAATGACTGAGATGAAAGCTATGCTCGCGGAACTGTTGTGACGCACAAGCCTGACTAACTTCGGTCACGCTGTGGTGTTCGCTAGTCATCCCCACCCAACTCTAATTTCAAGCTTCAATTATGCTGGATATTCTTTTATTCATTCTTGGTGATTCACATCTACACGAGTAAGATAATTTAGGTCGAAAAAAATGTGAATAGTTTAAATTCATGCAAATTTACCGTATTTGAATTGCAACCTAATGTGTAATTGTGTAGTAACAACTACCACCACCTTTAAGTTGTGTAGAAATAAGTGCAACTCAATGTGTAGTTGTGCAGTAACAACTAAAGCACACTACGTAGGTGACACACGGAACTGTGGGTTCAGAGAAGTCGTCGGGATGTGACCTACCGCCGGTGGGCGTGGCCAGTTCACGCTTGCCATGTTATTGGTGGAGCTTCCTGCATTTCTTCCTCATAATTCATCCATCATCAGACCGTTATTGCTACAACAAAGACGTATGCTTGCTAATTTGGTTTATGAACTTTGTCAAATATACTAAATGTTCTAACTTCGGCAAAAAGTTCAATGAACTTTGATAAACGTGGGAAAGGTTTTCTAATATTTTTCAGTTCTGCGCAAACCATTCTAACAATACGTTTCCTTAATGTCCATCTTGTGCCCTCCTCCTCCCCACACTCTCTGCCCTCTCTCTTTTCGCACTCCAGTAATTAGCGCTAATCAAAGTTGAGTGATTTCCACACTGCGGTCAAAGAGTCATGTTTTTGCTGCACAAAGTTTTTTGCCGGTATTATTAAACTAGTCTCCTTTCATTTTTTCGATAGAGAGTTGAACTTTTCTGTGCAGTTGCATCATCATACTGTAAGGTTAATCAGGCCTCAAAGCGCACATGTGTGACATGTATTATTTGGAACCTGGTCCAACTCAGTCCGCTGGGCTTAATTTTTTCCCATCGTTTTCTAAGCTCAAATTTGCCCTCATGACATCTAGCTGCAACTTGACCCGATGCCCGCCATTGTTTGGGCCTCATAAATTTGCAAGCTTGTTATTCCACCCACAGGATGGCATGAAATATCAAATATTTATTAAAGTATTGTTCTGTTCTGTTATGTGTTATGGTCATCCAAGCAAAATTTTGAACTCAAGCTCTAAGTGACGAAGCAAAGACAAAACATTTGACGTTTCTAGATTGCCCTCTTAATTATTCTCGCATTCCTTTTATAAGTATTTATTTATTTTTTAAATATATTTAAGATTATTCTTAACTACTGTTTAGCATTATTCCCCCATTAGAATATAACTAAAGAACCGAACATTAGTTTCGATCACTTTGTCATTGACATACTCGCCAAAGGTAAGCGTAAATGACTATAGCATGAAAATACGATGATCTATATGACTACCTATCATTACTCATCACAGTAGACTCAATCATCATCATCATCACGTGACACTGTTTAGTAACTAAAAAAGTTAAATAACGGGCAAGGCTTCCCTCATGAAAACGAACCACTATACAAAGGCCAATTTCCATAAATTTTGAGCTAAATTCAATAACAATTTCAAGGAAATTTCGAGAGAACTTGAAACTGTGCAATTATATGGGAGCATTTAATACGCTACATGTATTTAAACACAACAAAACCGTATCATGTATACCGTGCTGCAAATTTCATTAATTCTCTGTAGAAATTAAACAATTTATTTTAGGCATTATTTCCCTGTTAACGAAAAGAATGGAATTCCGAATTCATCTCAACCGCCTATAAAATACGAGAAGCCTAATGAAGGGAGCAGATGTTTGCAGGATGGTGTAATGATGATACCCTTGCCTGCGTTGTGCATTTAGGACTGGTGTGGGTGAGAACAAAAATTTCCTGAAGATAAGACACTTGTGGTGACCCACAATCTTCGTCGTCGGATGTTACTGCATGAGACTTTGCTCTTGTCTTTCTTGTTGTGACAAACCGACGTCTAAACTGGTAGTTTTACACTCGTCTTTTAGGAGATCAATATATGATAACGCAATGACCTTTTGAACTAGATGTCTTTTATAATTAAACTAGTAGACCCACACTTGAAAATTCACGTGTTTTTTATTGATTGTTTTTCGTTTGATTTGCCAGTGAAAGCGGGCTTTGTGAGTTAGTTTTCACATCCAATGCCTTGATGACGCATTGATGTGCCTTTGGTATCCACAATACAATGTTTACAATACATGTATATCCTACCGAATTTTCTCCTATCTAAATCCTTAAGAGCGTCAGAGAGAGACGGAGCAAGCAAGCAAGCAACAAACTGTATATTATTATACAGTGGAATATTTTTTAGGGATATTTGAATTCAATTGCAACAACAGGTTGAAATTTTCACGCTTGGATGTACGGTCAGGTCCCACAAATCTGAGGTCACAACCGTGACCGTACTCGTACTTAGTTATTTCGTTCATATTTTGTTCACTTTACTCTCCGTATTTATTAACGTCGTCAAGGCTTCACTAGTTAATAATTTTGCCATTAGTAAAATAAGAGTAATTAATAATAATTTTAATATTAGCAAGGCACCATTTTGATGAAGTATCATCGAAGTGATTCAATAATGTAAAATTGTAGCATTCATTCAATTTAAATTAATTTAAAGTGCTCTATGATTGCAGACAATCTAGCGAGAACATTTACTAGTATAGTAGATAATGAGTCTACGCAATTGCGTTACGGGCCTGGTGATACGCAAGGCCCAAATTCAAACGTATCTCTTCTCTTGAACATCAAAACCGGATATTTAATAAAAAAAACTTCTCAAACACTAGTTTTGATAACATCCTGTCAATCATAAAATTCACTCGTTTCATTCGTGTCTCCAGACAGATAACATCGTTTTTTGTTAGGTAATTTCGAAATTTTTATTTTGTTTTGAAAGAACTCATCGAAATAACTCCAATTATGCTCATCTTTTAAGATCACAGATGGAAACATATGTTGCTCGTGTTCAATTGAAATAACTTCTGTTTCAGCTAGCCGTATTCAGAAATCGTTCGACTCTGTGGTGACAGTAGACTGCACTGATGAAGCAGCAGTCGCCTTCGTATCCAGGATGCACTCAAACTTCAGGTAAATTCTAGCCACCAAAACACTAAAACAAAAAGAAAATACCAGAAATATTTTTTCCCATTAAAATTGGATTCATGAATCATAATAATAATGATCAGAGCCTAAAAGATAAACGCCTATCATAGTTTCATTTTATGTCCGATTAGAAAAGATATTCTCTATGGAATATTTTTCTCCCTAACAGATTTGATCCATTCAAGCGTCAATTAAGGACATGGTTCTAATGGTCACTAACTATTTACTCCACGCTCACCCCAGCATTCAAATTTCAATTCTCTATCTATATTTTTAGCTCATCAGTTCTGTTAGAACTGTTAGTTCTATTTATTTTGATTTTGCAATTCACTAGTTCTTGAAGTCCATGGTACTTATTCGCCTAGTCTGTTTAGTTAAAAGTTTCGATAACGAACAAGAATACAGCATAGCTGTTAGTATCCAGTAGGCACTTGAAGATTTTTCTTAATAAATGTTCTGGATTAGATTAAACCAAGTTTAGTTTAATAATGTTTCAAAATGTCAATGAATTAATACTGGAAATGAGTTTAACAGCTTTCTATTATGTTTTTAAGAATATACAACGCTACTGATGTGGCGCAATCAGCACTGGTGACTTGGTTTCCTAGTAGCTACCAAATACACAGTTGTTTTTGTACATTATGGAACTTTTAGTAGCTCTAACTTCTTTTTCTTTTTACAGATGCGTCTTCCCCAGCAACCCACGAAAGGACGACAACGTATTTTTGTTTAACAATCCTCGAGGTCGGTGTCCTTCGGGTCAAGTGTTCAATCCCGTGTTGAGAACTTGCACCGGCGGAAGTCGCTCAGCTTTCCCAGCAGGATTAGAATCCGCCAGTCTTACCAGAGATGACCCAGAAAACTGCAGACCAGGGACCATTTTCGTTCCAGAAATCGGTCTTTGCTTGGAGGCTCAGAAACCCTTGCGTACCGAACCCTTGAAGTCAGACAACTTCCGCATCGACACACCCCGACTTGAAATATCAGCCTTCAGCAACCACCAGAGCCCTAAAGATTGCAAACAAGGAGAAATCTTCAATTCAGAGCTTGGCATCTGCCTCGACGTCCCCTCCGGCAACTTCCCCCGCCGCCCTTTGGCTTCAGCAAGTTTAGTGAGGGAGAAGTCAGTGGCGTCAGCAGTAGCTCCTTTGGAAATTAGGTCCTTCGCATCCTCACAGACAGAGGACGACTGCAAGCAGGGAGAAATGTTCGTGTATGAAATCGGTGCTTGCGTTCCCACTCGTTCTTCCCGGTCTCCGGAACCTGCAAACCAGGTCAGACCTTTGGAATCAGCAAGTCTTGTCAAGGAATCCGTGTCACCTCTTGTGAACTTCCCGAAAATCACGAAATCCTCCGATTGCGAGAGTGGCGAAATTTTCGTCCCTGAGATCGGCATCTGCATGCCTGTTGAACCTCCCAAAGAGCTTCCTCCCCCTTCCTCCGACAGCTTGGTGAAGGAGGAAGCTCCCCCTGTACCCATTGCTGTAGCTCCCCTCCGCTGCCCTCCTGGTCAGATTAATGTTCCTGAGTTGGGAATCTGCTTGCCTGCTCAGCCGCCCAGCAGTAACCAGGCACCTCCCCAGTCCTCAAGTCTCATCAAGGAGCCAGCGAAGCTTGAACTGGAATCTTTTAAGGAGTCCAAAGACCACAGCGATTGCCCAACAGGACAGTTCTTCGTTGCTGAGATTGGCATTTGCCTTTAATTCCATAACTTCGTTTAATACTAATGTTCAGTCAAATGAATATTTTAAAATTAGCTTCTGCTAAATGGAAAAGTTTTGAGATCCAATATTCTGAATGAGTCTTTTCAAACTTTCTTCAGTATTAATAGGGTCTTGACCTTTCCTACCTGGAAGAGTCTTACTTAAGGTCATTTATGAATTGTTCGTACCTAGTATTGCTCGATATTTATACCGTAAATGGCTCTGAAGGTTGTACTGATTTCTATAAGCCATTCCTCTTGAACCGACACTCTTACCCGAGTCTTTTTTCACGACTTTATGAAACAACTTCTGTGTTTCTGTGGTACATCGTGTATCACGATAGACCATAGAAGTTTATTTCCTATACTTGGGTATAATCGTGCAAAATCTATTGCATTTGAGTTTCTTGACTTTTGATGTTTTACGAGGTAATCAACATTTTCATAATTTCTTTTCCCTTTCTCATTCGTATTCATATTCTCCACTTCTTCATTTCACATTAAATTATGTTAGGTTCTTGGTTACCTTCGAGAGCTGATATTTATGAATATACTGTAGATGTAGTTTGAATAACTGCTGCTTACTCAACATTAGTGGTTGAGCATCACTTGTCATGATATACGGAGAGGAAAAGCGTCACGAAGTGTTACAAATACGTCGTGGAAAAATGGAATTCGATAAAACCGAGCGTAGAAGGCATAATTTTCTGAACGGGATGTGGCGTGTTATTCTGCCAGGAACTTTAGTTTCAGGATCTTACGTGTAGTCGTGTAGAAGAACAAGCAGTTCAGTGGTGTCTGCAGTAGAGACTCGCTATCCCGCACAGTGAGGAGAGGATGTGTGGGAAGTTTCTGACGGTGTGGGAATTTTAACAATAAGCTCGCCCTCGATTGAGAAAGGACTTATAAACCTAACTTTACCGAGAATTAATGTACATTACCATATGAATTCCTGTGAAAATACCAAAATACACTCGAATCATGTTTATTCGACAACATACATGGAGTGGGTAACATCCGAATTGTTCACGTGTCCACTGGAAGATAACGAAGTTTATGTCCTCGATCGAAGCGTACTACGGACGTACCTGTTCTGCCTAAGTTGTATACCCGTACATTCTTGCGTGACTGCCGTACGCCAACTTTATAGTGATTGTTTTCCTCAATTATGAAAAATCCGCGCGTTTGTAACTTGCTAATTCTAAGTTTGATTTTGTTACACAAAAATTGTAGCTACTATCTTTATGTGCATTGATCTCTGTATTATGGCAGTACATTTAATAGTTCGCTATTTTATCCTAACCATCATCTTTATCTTTTTTTATGAATCGGTACTAAAACCAGTTGTCATTATTGTCATACAGGCTTAGTACCAGCATCAGTACCGGACTTTTAGAAGGGGCTTAGATTTTATCTTCTTTCCTTTCAGGTTTTATTCTGTTTAAAGAAGTACTGAGGATAATCCAGAACGATAAACATAATAAGTACACAGGCAGGACACTGTTGGTTACACTGCTGTGATTTTCATCCAGGTTGCAACTCGATTTATTTACGTGTCACCTCGACTTTAATTCGTTTGCAGGTTTAAAGTATTAATAATCATGTGAAAACGCCCTAATTTAAAAAATCGTATCTTCACCAACAAAAAAATAGAAAAAGTTATCTTTATTAATTGTAAATTTCGTCGGTTTTGCAGCACTTGCATAAAACTTTGTTTGTAGCAGTGTTCATTTCCGTGTTCTGTTATGTATATAAATGGACCTCTATGAATTCTGTTTATACGATTAGAAAGTAAAAGACAATTTATCCGTTCTATATCTTGTGTTTTTATTAAAACATTCATAATTACTTAATTCATAATTACCCTGTGTCAATATCTTGGATAGGAAACAAATATTTTCATATTGAAATTTGGCATTTGTAATGAAGTCTGTATTTAATTTATTATTGCCTTCTACTTGAGATCTCTTTTGTGCATTGTTTTCTACCTAACAAGAACTGGATCGTTTTTCCATTTGCGAATGCAAATAAATTTCGCCTATACATACCATTTTTATTTTACCTTTATTTTTATAGCTAGCAATGGGAAAGCTGCAATGCAGAGACAATAAAACCAGGCAATATTACTGTCTACGAGGAGGAGATAAGGAAATATAGATGATAAGGAGACCATTCTTTGGTCGACGGGATATCTTAAAATACATTTTTACGCGTGGTCCCAGCTCTGCACTTCACATTTACTAGTTTCCACCAAGTCAAGTTTTCAGAAAAATGATTTTGAAGATAATTTGTGATCAGGTTCAACAAATCGTGGTCTTCAAAATGAGATATTGATCTAATCTTGTCTTGACATCGTAATCTGTTCTTGAACTTCAGTATCAGAATGCCTCGCTGATCACTCGATCAGTGATCACTCCTCAAACATGAAGATCAAGATCTTTACTTGAGGATGAAGATCCGAGCTCTGAGATCATAAACTGCCTTACAGGATCAAGATTGGTGTTTTTTTAACGATCAACATTAATAACAGAAGACCCCGAGTAGCAACGACTGTAGTACTCGCAACCATCATGAGCATTTTTTACTGGCCTTTATTTCAAATTTCAAGACCAACGTCCTGGTAAGTTAACTTGCAGGCCTTGACTTCAATTTCAAGGCCAACATTTACGTACGTAGATTTACTTGCCTTGACTTTGACTTCTCAGCCGATAGTGATGCTGGTAAATAGTGGGGTTTTATTGCAAAATATTTTGATCGACATCAATGCGCGAGTATTATAGTCTCCCGCTCATGCATTCACTTAGTCAAACCGACTGTACCTCATTTGCTAACCTCAGTCTGTTTCAGACTAAGATCTTAATCAAAATTCGACATGAACTTTTGAAATAAAAGTTAAAACTTGCGAATGTTCCAATTTCATACAATTCTCATCCTTGCACTGAAGATTTCAAGAGTTGGGAGAACTCTTTCCTTCTTATGGTTAAAATTGGTCGCTTAAAATATCAGAAATTCTAATTGCGTAAGTCAAATTGATTGTTCTTAAGCATCAAAAATTGTAGAGAGTGAGTCAAAGACTGAATTAGTGTTAGGAATGACCACAGAGGACTCATATTTTTACTACTCAATATGTAAGCTTGTGTCGAAATTACAATTCTTTCTCGCGTAAAATTACGGAATTTAATTACTAGATTGTTCAGGTATAGATGAGAATACAATATGTAAACGAAAATTAGATGAACGCTGTGCACCAATGACTTAAAAATTATTTAAAATTTCAATATTTTAACTCAACAAACAAATGTGTCTTCTTCAGTCAGTGTTACACAGCACTTGCAAAAGGCCTACATAGTTTTTAGATGCATGGTTCGAGACGCATTTGTAAATTGTTGTGTGTTATGTAAAGTACCTGAAAATATGTATGTATGTGTACTATAATAGGACTCAACACTTCAGGACATGCGCACATCTAAAGAATTCATTTGTTTCTGAGCCTTCAGTACTTAGACAACGTCTTGAAAACGAAACAAAATCCACTACATGCTAGTGCTGCTACCTTTTTTGTTGCTTTTAAATGAGAAAATAATTCATGGAATGAAATAGTTTCTATAGCACTACCCACCTGGAGAGAGCGGTGAAGTGGGTTGTCCTTGAAACCTGTGGAGGTGAGTGGAAGATCAAGAAGATAAGGGAAGGAAAAAAAGAACTGGGTATTTCTGGCTATTTCCAGTGAAGGTCAAGGTTAGATTTTGTATTCATGTTTTTTTGATGCTCTAGCTAGTTAATATTAAATTTATTCTATTATTTGTCTATTTGTTTTTTAATTGTTAGTCTTAATACATGTGTCGAAACTCATCCCTGTGTCATTTATCCAGTTGGGTTACTCGATGGTCCCTTATCCTCTCAGACACTCACTCCGAGTAAGATGAGATAAAAAAGATATTCCGAGTCTGGAAAAGATATTCCGAGTTTGAAAAAGATATTCATTGTCGGCTCGGAACTAAGAAAAGTTTGAGGGTTAGGCATAAAGAGTTTTAGAGATCACTATACGTTGCTGCGGTAGTACCAGTTTGTCTCTAACTTCATCCCGTGATTGAACGGTTTTTCTTTCAAAATTCGTAGTTAAATCCCCAATGGGAGTTTTGAGGTGACGTGTGTTTTACTATCACTTAAGAACTTAGAAAAACTTGTTCTAGATACTGATCAAATTTAAATATGAAATCTGAGTAGTTCTTGGAGCATGGGAGATGCAGATAGTGTTCGTCTCAGATCGACGCTTTGAGGAAGCTACGGTGCTTGTAATTTTTCTAACATAATATGCGTACTTACAAGTGCCAAATTGATTTGAGGTTGAAAGTTTTGAGTATTATGCTTGTTATTTCCTACATGTCATTTCATACGTAATCTAACATTGCACAATACATGGGAGGGCCATTTATTTTCTATTGCCATACCATGAGAGAGTTCAGACAGGGATACAAAAGCTAGTCAGTTTCTATTCTCTACTTTCAATGGCGATCACACGGGTCTTTGAGTGCATGTGTGACCTTGCGTATCATGTATACTGACGGCGTCATGTCTCTGACACCCCACGCCCTCCCAAGCAGCCAATAGCAACACTGATCGTGCTGCTACACTAATCAGTGGCCTAATCTCGTATGATCCATAATACATTGTTATCGAAAGCATAGGGCCCAGTCCCTAAGAAATGCCGATTATTCAACTTCAGAGAGCATAATATGAAAAGGCACGATACCAAGTACGAGCAAGTTGTGAAATCGGTCTTCCATCCATTGAACATCACTCACAATCTACATTTTTTCATCTCTGGTTGTGCTGTACTATATGTCTTATCGCTGTGATGTGAGACATATACTTTTTTAAACCTTTCCTTCATTCTAATATTGTCCTACTTAGTGAGATTTTAAGTTGCAATCAAATGATACAGCTATTTGAATGTATAGTGAGTTCCAATTGTATGTATATCAATTGTGGCGTGAAAAAATTAAATGCCTTTTAAGTAAAGGTAATTCTGGGCCCAGTGTCACATCCGAAACTTGCGAGCTAGCTCATCACGGAAATAGTAATAATTGGGAATATTAACTCCTATGTAATGGGTTTCAGTAATCACTTGTCGAATTCTACTTCAAAAATTTATTCGATCGTCTTAAGTAGTGAATGGTGCATTACGTGTGTCCAAATCAGAGGAAATTCCACGGCTGTTGAATTTAGGTGGAAATGAGAAGTTAGCTCGCCGAGGATTTGCAATATACAAGTACATGTATGTACATTTGGCTTAGACTTAACATAATACTCCCTCTGATCGGAAACTCCTGATTTACTTTACAACAAAATGTCTCTGTGATTTGCTGCGATTTATCTTTTTTAATGATTACTAGTTTAAAATGGAGGATATTCTGTGTTATTTTTCATGATACAAGCTCTAAATGATATATAATATCAATAATGATATCGCATATTGATAGAGGTATTACTATTATATTTATACACCCATCCACGTGCGGATGACTTATTGTCGAGCATAAATCTATTAGTTCATTGCCTAATTTTTTTAAAACATACTTGTATTTAATATTTCCCAATGGTTATAACATTTTATTTGTTATATCTTATTTCTTGACATTCGAAATCACGGAGAACACTAAATCGATTTCTAATCATAGGAACTGAATATATCAGCAGAAGTATCAGAGTTACTTTCATCTAAATTCCTAGAAATATTCTTATACCGTATATTTCATTTAAATTCATGCATCTCTGATCTCAGGTAAGAAAAAACTCTTTGGAATTTACGGAACCAAAGACACAGACCACATTACCACAGTACAGTAAAGAATAGTAGGATGAAATTCAATTTTGACGTCATAGAATTGTGTGGGGTGTGGGGAGGGGGTCGGGGGGTC